>JAPZLL010000046.1:0-284035 GCA_036250225.1 Cercophora sp. LCS_1
ACAAAAAACGTTGCAATTTGTCCAAATTAATTCCCCCCCCCCCCCCCCCCAAAAATAAAAAAAAAAAAAAAAAGGTGCCCCAGGCAAAACTTGAACCCCCCTCCCCTGCCTATAAGGCGAAGCGAAGGTACGGAGAGGGGAAAGGTTACGATTAAACCATTAGGCCATATGGTCTGTTGAGCTACTTCGCCGAAAACTTGAGGCCCTGTACTAGTTTAGATAGTTCTCGACCTGGAGCCACAACACCGGCGATGTACCCGCCGTCATATCATTGCAACACTGGCACTGGCCTGCCAATCTTCGTTAGAACCAGCATCTATACTTCTGGTCCAAACAAGGTATCTCACCTGTGAGCACACCCTCATCAGATCTTCCCGTCACTCGCCCATGCCTCATTGAAATCGACCCACCGTCTGGAGCACTTGCCGCTAAAGATCAAAACAATCCTCACAACATCACAATCAAAGCCCCAATCACAACCCACCAAAACC
Source organism: Cercophora sp. LCS_1 (assembly GCA_036250225.1). Taxonomy (NCBI): domain Eukaryota; kingdom Fungi; phylum Ascomycota; class Sordariomycetes; order Sordariales; family Lasiosphaeriaceae; genus Cercophora; species Cercophora sp. LCS_1. The sequence continues at coordinate 492 of JAPZLL010000046.1, forward strand.
CAAACCCACTCCCCAACCTCGATCCAAAACTCTGCACCTCCTCCCCAAACTTCCCCGCCACGTTTCCCCTAGGCCAATACTCACAAACCAAAAACCACCCACCACTGCACCACCGCCTCCCACACCCCACATCCGTCGTCCCCTTCCACACCAGCTGCGTGAAATGTCCCGTCTTTTTATCAAACTCGGCCTTCCGAAAATCATACTCATCCCTTTCATTGCCCCACATCTCCACGCAGCTCGTCACGTTGGAACATCCCAGCGCTATGTTCTCGCCGTAGGGACCTCCTGAGTGGCGGAATTCGCAGGAGGGGTTGGAATCGAGAAAAGTGTCGGCGGAGCGGGCGAGGGTGGTGTTGTACGTTAGGGCGGTTGCGTTATGGGACGTGCGAAAGTGATTAGTGCTGTTGAGGATGGCGGAGGTGAAGAGGGAGGGGGAGGTGAATTCGGGGGTGACGGAGGGGTGGGTTGGGGTTGTGGTTGTTGTGATGGTGGGAGAGGAGGTGGTCGGTGGAGGGCGAGCGTGGGTTGGGATTGCGGTTGAGAAGGGGAGGAAGAGGATAAGGATTAGGATAGTGAGAGATGAGGAGGTGGTGAGAGCGATAGTTGATGGATTGGCGATGGTAAGATGGTGGTGGTACATTTTGAAGTGGAAAAGACATTATTCATACGACATGAGACGGCATTGTGAAGGCGTTGATGGGAGGATGACAGGAGCGAGTGTGAGAAGAGATGCCATTTTGTCGAGCTGGATGCGCGCAGTGGAAAACCTGGTTTGGAGCGGATGCTGAGGTGGTTAGTTGGTTGGCCATCGCATCGTCAATGTTGAGCCGCCGTCGAAGAGAATGACGTAGGAAAAGACCCCTGCAATTTCCAATCGCGACGTTAAGTTGGGGGCCGCTTGGCGTGGATTTCCATTTCACCCGGCGGTAAATCCCGACAAGGCATCCAACGGCGTCCAGCCGGTGCGCGCCTTACGTTGTAGGCAGCAGCGACCAACTGCTCGGATCGTGGACATGAACTGGTGGGTTGGGTTCCCTTGCTCTTGCCCACTCAAACGAACCCGCGTTTGCGCACTTTTGTCCGACTCGTCCGGTTGCTCGAATTCGACCACCAAGTTGTTTGGCTGGCCGAAGAATACGCTTGCGACGGGTTTGCGACCTTTGTCTTGCGGCGCGGTGCGAGCACCAAGTCCGTGATATGGGGCGTTTCCCGCCACAGAACGACGCTTCACACTTGGGCTGATTCCCAACCTTGTCAATCGTTTTGTCCAATCTCGTCCGGGTCGTTGCTGCCGTCAGTTTGACAGGTCATACCTTTCTCAATGTCTCGCCGACACAGGCCAAGAATGTCTATTTATATTCGCGAATACCCCGAAAGGGAGCTTTCCTCTCCCTATCTTGAGGCCCAGTACGCTGCGCCGTCTACCGAAATCTCTGTCGGAACCTCATCGACAACAACGACAACCGACACCGAATCTGAACTCGACACCATAGCTCTCTGCCACTCGAACGCTTCCGCAGATACCAAACTTTGTGACAAATATCACATCAAACAAGGCCACTGCCATACCTGTCTGGCAGAAATTGAGTATTCCCGTCAGCCTCTCCCCAACAACATCAACCACCTGCTGGGCTACCTCAAAATGGAAGAGGCCCACCTGGACGTTCCACGGTGCCTCGACTGTTACAGACTCACCGTGAAGCTCCATGACTATCTCCGGGATGTCGAGATGTTGTCCATTCGCGAGAGACAGGAACGCCTGGAGCCTATCAGACAGCTGCGGAGAAATGCACAACGGAATAGAGAAATAAACCTTGTTTTGCTTCTCGAAAAAATCGAAAAGAACCTCCACTGCGAGACAGCCCCGATTGAAGATCTTTGGGCGATGTGCGAGAACTCACTCGAGTAAGTCCGAATGCACATATTCAACGACGAGTCCTGTGGTTGAGAACCTGTTTTAACTGTGCGCAGGATCCCGTAGTAGGGTAGTGAAAAAGAACCTACCTCACCAAGCGGATATTGTTCTTTATTGATTACGGATCTCGATGGCCTGTGACGATTGTTATCGAAGGGAATCTGCTGGCGTTGTATTGGTTTGATGGATGGGAAATACTAGGCGGGTTTCTTGTTTTCTTTTGACTGTACGGCGTTACGGGCGCCCCGGTGTGCTGCTATGGGCGATATGTGACGTCGGACATATGGCGGGAGGGATAGGTAGTATTGCTTTATTTTGGGATTGGTGTGGTAGCACACTTCGGGAAATGGTCTCAGTAAACTGGGCAGATGGCTCTGTTCTTCTTGGCAAATGACGATAGCAAATTATCATGTTTCATCATACATCTTCTGCTCCTGTTAGGAATATACTAGTTAGTTCTTCTCGCCCCAGGTGTAAACAGCTGTACACACACAGCAACTTTTCACATGACTAGCGCAACGTCTCATTGTCGTTGTTGCTACCGTCGAACTGAATCAGCAGTCGTGGAGACGTGGGCACCATCGCGAAGTGCAGCCGAGAGTCCCATCGCACAGTTTTCCCATTCTGAGAGTCGCATGCGCCAAGATATCAGGGGTCAAACCGCCGCACGGCATTCTTCAATCGGCCGGACCAATTCCGTGGTTCAGCTCCGGGGTGATCATCGAAGCTTGTCGATCCAACTCTCCGCTTGGCGCACGACCCCTGAACGCTTTGAACCAGGGGTGTTTGCTAAAAACAGATCACGGGTTCAACATTGACTTGCTCCTCGACGAGCCTCTTGAACAACATCGTCTCCGTGCTTTCGCGCGCAAATCTGGACAGCACGTCATCAACACAGCAGAAAAACCAGCACAAAATATCCATTTTGTTCCCCGCGACATGTCGTTCAAACCTCTGGTCCCAGGTCTCATGGTGAAAAGTTGCCCCGACTCACAAATAAGCAACGTCTTGGCAGCCCTTTTCGAACCCCGGACCGTGATCCTGCAGGGCCCCGTCGAGGAAATTTGCGTCCTCCTCACTGGCTCGCGCCGTTCACCTGAATGCACACAGACGATGGCGATCGCCCGGCATGGCTGGCTCTGCGAGACATACCACGGGAGACGGTGTCGAGGAGGTGTTGAGTGATACAAGGACAACTCTCCTCGCCTCTTCAGTATTATGCTTTACCCCTTTGTTTGTCCAACATTGTCGTTCGTTCTTTTCTTCAAGCTGCTCAAAGTCCGTCATTCGTTTTCTTTTCGACTTTTCTCGTTGCGAATCTTCCAAAATTTTTTTTCTTTTTGGCTTAGATATCGAAAGTAGCCCCAACATGAGACTCCAATCCCTCACGACCCGCGCTCTCGCGAGCACCCTCGCCCACCGTCTCATCTCCGTCCACAACAACACCTCCCCCAACATCCCGGGTATCAACGCCCTCGCCGTCACCGGCACCTGCGACGTAGGCGAAATCGACTGCGGAGACGGATGCATGCCCATCGGCGCCAAGTGCTGCGGTCTGGTCAAGTAATTACATCCCTCCCATCCCCAACTTTCCCAGCATCCTGCCCTTTCGCGAGGTATACAGGCTAACACCACTCAGCGACGGTTTCTGCGAGTCCGACTATAACTGCACAACCGAAGGCTGCTGCCCCGTACGTCCATCTCCCTCCTTCCCACCGACCAGACCAGACCAGACCAAATCTAACATAACCACCCACAGGTCGGCGAGTTCTGCGTCGGCGTCGAAGGCTGCCAAAAGGGCTACGAAGAGTGTAACGATGGGTACGTCGCTCATCCACGCCACCGACAACATGACTGACTGTGACTGTCATAGCTGTATCCCCGAGGGCGCGACATGCTGCTCGAGCGGCGGCTACTGCGATGCCGATGAAGTTTGCACGGCGAGCGGCAAGTGCGAGAAGGGAACCGGTGGTGGGACCAGTAGCAGTGGTGGTAATAGCGGGAGCAACCCGACACCTGGTGGGAGTGGAAGCTTGAACGCGACGTGCAGTGCTTCGCAGACTGAGTGTGGGGATGGATGCATGCCTGATGATGGGAGTGTGTGCTGCAGTGCCACGTTGGGGGAATATTGTGAGGTGAGTTGTTCCTGTTGATCCTGAGAGAGAGGGGGAGGAGCTGATGATGAACAGGCTGGATATTATTGTGTGAGCAATGGGTGCTGCAAGATTGGGAAGGTGTGCCGGGGGGGTGCGAGCTCTTCGGACGATGGTGGTGAGGAGGAGACGAGCGGATTTGGAAGTTCATCGGGTTCTTCAGGCTCATCGGGTTCGACTGGTGGAAGCTCAACTGGGGGTTCGTCTTTGAGGAGTGCGGGCGAGAGGGTGTCGGTTTCCGTTGGAGGGTTGTTGGGATTGGTGGGTGTGTTGATGCTTTAGGTTTGTGGTCCTAGTCGTTGTTGCTCGCCCTGTTTTGGGGTTAAGGTGTTGTATGCCTCCGTTCCCACCTTCGTTCGCCCTGTCCTAATATTAGTAATGTTGAAACTTTTAGAAGACAAGACTTGCACATCTATGCTCATTGCTCTCCTATCCCTGAGCGTAATCCCCGCGCCGATAGCCACACATCGTGGAATGAAGTGGTCGTGACCTGAACAATCTCCGGTACCGAAACAGCGGGAGGCAGAGCGGCATCCACACGGAGTGGGCCTGCAAAGATAGCGGGTCTCGATGCAAGGGTATAAGGCGGCCGATATTGCAAGTCCTATGGATATATTGCTGGTTGTTGACCCGAGGAAGCGTCTCATCGTGTCGTTGATCCAACACGAGGGTTCGATGTAACACGACAAATGAATCAGTACTTTGCAAAAAAAAACGATGTGTGGAGACTGCAACACAACGTGATGCAGGTATCCCATACCAACCACCTTCCAGAAAAGGGTCTCACAGAATCCGATCTCTGCATGCCTGATAGCACATGACAGCCGTCGCTCGGGTAACGCGGGTCAAGTATATATCCCAAATTCCTGGCAAAGAGCTGAAGGGTACACGAACGTCGCCATCGCCGTCGTCGAAGAAGAAACCATGAAGTCCGTCGGCGTTTTCGTCCAGCTTGTCACATTTTTTCTGTTCAGGTCTGTATCCCTTCCATTTAGTACGACTGGGCCATCACCTGACATTGCGGCAGTGCCAAAGCTATCGCCATGGCTTCCATAAACTGCGCTTGCAATGACCACATAACGCACTTGTTCGATGAGGAGAGGACAGTCGAGTGTTGTCAGGTTCTGGCTGGCGAGACTGTCGGCACTGACGTAAGCAACCGCCCAGATTGATGCTGTGATGGCTGTGTCTAATGACCGTTAGTGTGTTATTGATAATGACAGACTTGCGGGAATGATTGAGTGTTGCGGGTCAGGAGGTGATACGACCGACTGCAGGAGCGATTTCTGAGAGCGGATCGTGAGGGCCGGGCCAGTCACTGGAGAAGACGACAGTACGATTCGAGCGGCATTGGTGTTGAGCTTCGGTGGAATTCGGTCGGAGTGACTTTTACGAACGTGCAACAGTGTAATGTCTGGTATAATGCAACTATGCACAACAATGAGGCGTCCGCTGCATCAGAATCGGGAATTTGCTGGGCTTCACTCTCATCATGGACTTGGCCACTCTTGGAGGAAAGACACCACAAGCGACAGTCCGCTGCCTAAGGAGACACGTGCGTGCGTGCGTGCCTTCCTCATCGACTGTCTGGACAGACAGCCTGCAGCGCCTACGCTTCCGCAAACCCTAAGATAGCTCTCACCGATCGGATGTTTGGCTTCCATCCTAGCCAATAGCCAAACGGGCGAATCCGGGTCCTGTAACTGGAAGTGGAAGGATCAAGTCTTGGCGCACAGATGTGTGCCGTGCCGATGGTCGGCAGGCACGCCTGCATCTGGCTGCGACAAGAGATCGATCTGGACCTCCCCTCCCGGTTCTGACTCAGCATTCCCAGCCAGATCCCAACATCCCTTCCGTGCCAAGATTATGTGACCCGCGGCCGTGTTTTGTCACTTTTTTTTTGCATCCAAACGGGAGTTCTTGGTACCGATGAACGGCCAAAGGAATCAGTCTGGACGCTCCCAATTTCAGGTAATCCAATTCGTCCCGTCAGACGATGCGGAAGAAGACCCAGGGAGAAACGCAAGATCGTTCGTCCATTCGCACGCCGCTCGTATAGCACATGCTCGAACGAGAAGGGCGCGTACGAGGGAGTACCAGGCCGCCCGGGCGGCCGCAGCTCAGGAGCAGGGGCGTGGCCAGCAGTCATTGCGACCGAGCCCAGGACAACCCACGCAGCAGGGACAGGGAGAAAACGTGGCGGCTACGGCACTTGCTCTGTACCAACCAGGACTCGGAGGATCGGGACGGAGCGACCCGTTCACGAGCTTTGCAAGGCCGTTTACGCCGCAGGAAAACTTCCTGTTCGATCATTGTGAGCTTGGCGCAAGGTTTGAGGGTGTGGCGATCTTGGCTAACGCCTGTGGATTCTTCGTAGACATTGCATATATTATACCGCGGATCAAAAACAACTGCAGAGGTACCAAAGCGCGCGGTCAAGTGTATGCAGACACAATGACAAGGGAATGGGTACGGCTTGCGCTCAACGATCCCGACGGGTTGAACTCGCTATTTCTCAATGCCGCTCGACATCTGTCCGTTAGTCATCCCCAGCAGCAGCAGCAGGAGAGGTATGCCGAGCTTGCGGTACGGTACAAAGTGCTCTGCGTGAGAGCTGTGAGCCAGGCCATTGGAAGCTCCGGGACGGGCGTCGGATCCTTCAGTGACACTGTCTTTGCCGAGACATTGGCCCTTGCTTTTGACGAGGTATGTATCCGCTCTCTTCGGGCCTCTGTAGGTCATTAGCTAACGAGGATCGGGTATAGCTATTGCTGGGCGACCAGGTCATGATCAAGCGGCATGTGCAGGGCGCCGTGCATATGGTGGAGAGCAATGGTGGATGGCACACCCTGGGATTAAACGGCTTCTTGGAGATCCTTCTTCTCCGGTACGCTGACCGGGTAGGGCTCCTTGTCCAGGCAGCTTTGCCGCCATCTAATCCAGCAGCAAACACTGCAGGGAGCTGACAAACAGTGTTCCCCCTCCAAAAGGGGCCAGTATCTGGCCCGACCCGCCTCCAGTGGCTTCCAGGATGCCTTGGGTGACACAACGTCTCATCACCCCCGCAAAACGGCATGCTGCGGATTATTCATCACCGCCAAGACTTGCTGTTTCCGCTTTCGAACAGCCCCGGTGGGCTGCTTTTACCCGTCTGTCGGGACGTTCTTTCATCAAGCGGGATTGGGATGGCGGTCCAGCCGTGTGGTCCGAATGGACGCCGAAATCTACAAGCCGCATCAACGATCCGTGAGGAGCTATGGCCCATAGTGCGGCTTACGAAGGATGGAGGGGTGAAGTTCGACTTGGGCTGTCGTTGGAGCTTGCGCTGGAGAGCCTGCCGAGGTATAAAGGCGAAGGTGCCTTTGCTTCTTCTTACCGACTAGGCAGCACACACTTGTAAAGACGGAAACAACAGCCTCACTACTCATAGTAAAATACCAATTGAGACCGAACGTACCGACAGAATTCATCATCTACCCCCAACCATGTCTCAACCGACCACCAGCATCCCCAGGGGCTCCGTTGTTCTTGTCACCGGCGCCACAGGCTTTGTGGCAGGCCACGTCATAAAAGCCTTCCTTGATCGTGGCTTCAAAGTTCGCGGGACTGTCCGGGACCTTGACAAAGCTTCCTGGCTTGTCAAGGATCTCTTGAAGACCTACGCTGCCAAGGGCGACCTCGAACTGGTTGCAGTCCCCGATTTTGCCGACGAGCATGCGTTTGACGAAGCTGTCAAGGGGGTCTCGGCAATAGCTCATGTTGCGTCCATTGTGACATTCGACTCGGACCCCAACAAGGTGATCCCGCAAACTGTTCTCGGCACTACCTCAATCCTCGGCTCCGCTTTGAAGGAGCCCTCAGTCAAGGAGTTTGTGTATACAAGCTCCATCGTTGCAACTGCAATGCCCATCCCTGGAATCGAGGCCAACGTGACCCACGACACATTCAACGACGCGGCAGTCAAGCTCGCTTGGTCGCCTAGCGCCTCGGGCGGTGTGGTCTACATGGCTAGCAAAGTCGAGGCGGAGAAGGCGGTCTGGAAGTTTGTCGAAGAAAAGGCACCGCATTTCACTGTCAATGTGGTCAACCCGGCATACATCATCGGCGAGCCACTTCACAGGAGCCATGCCAACAGCCCCGGCGCGTGGCTCAAGCCGCTCTATGACGGAAACCTAGAGGCACTGTCGCTGAGTCCTGCGAGTACGTTTCCTTCCTGGTCGGCCCACCCCCACTTCAACCGCTGACGACGTTTAGTCTACACTGTTGATGTCAAGGATGTCGCTGTTCTTCACGCTGCTGCGGTAATTGATCCCGAAGTCAAGAATGCGCGGTTGCAGGCGTGGGCCGATAACACAAATTGGAACGGGCTGTTGGCAATCTTGAGGAAACAGTGGCCGGATAAGAAGTTCATCGATGATCTCCCCGGCCTTGGGACGATGAGTATAACTACTGACTTCACACAGCCTCTTGGGCTGTTGAAGAAGTGGGCAGGCCAAGAGGGCTGGAAGCCCCTGGAGGAGACAGTTGATGATAACATTCGCGGTATTGTGGACCTGACGGAAGGAGATTTGTTGTGAGCGAATCCTTCAGCGCTCAGGCGCGCTTTGTGACGACGCTCTTCTAGGGAGAGTTGTCTAGGGACGGCGTCTACATTAAGCTACTGGCTCCTTCCTGTCTACTCGTCTAAGGTTGGAAGAGGCCCGAAGCCTTGCGGGCAAGGCGGCTCACCTTCTCACCGCCCTTCTTTGTCATCGAGGCTGTTCCCTTCATGGTCTTCTTTCCCCATTCTTCAACCTTTGTAGATACAGGACTCAGCTTTGACGCCTTTTTCCCGAGGTCTCGAACTTCGCCGCTCTTTTCGTCCTTGGCCATGACAGCGCCAGGCGGGGCCTTCTTGGAACCAGCGTCTTGTACCTTGGGAGTGGCTGCAGTAGTCTCGCCAGAGTAATCACCAAATCTTGAATCCTATTCCCCAGTGTTGCCCCTAGCATCGTCACGGTCAACCCCTTTGCCCTCGCCCCGGTCCCTCAGTCTTAGCTGTCCCTCAGTCTTCGCCTTCTCGTATTCGGCCAAGAGGGCGCGCTGCTTAGCAGCCACGGCTTCATCGTACCCACGGTCGTCCGGGTCTTCGAAATCGTAGTACTCATCGGTGACGTCAGCTGCGCCACAGAGGGCTGTCACCCGCAAGAGATCCCACTGCATTTCTAACAGCTCCAAACTGGGCATATGCTCATGGCGTGGTAGAAGGAATTTTTGTCCGGTCCGAATCCGCACTCCACTCTCTCGGTGTGCTAAGGTGTCGCCCCAGCGCTGATCCATCACCCCAGCTTGGTGAAGAATGTCCATGTCTTGGCGAATGTATACATTTGGCTTCAAAATGCTTCTCTTCAGCCAATGCCACTGGACGGTAATTCCTTCGGGGGTTTCTCCAAGAGGCTTCAGGGCAAGCCTCGCGTTGTCGAACCAGAAGTGGATCTGGTGGTTCATCGAGATACCGTTCTTGGCCGACTGTGTGATACCTGCTACCTCAAAACTCCGACGCCAAGCCATGGCCTTTTCAGGACCCCAAAATGTCGTGAGCAGGTGGTTAAGGTTTGCGAAATCCTTTTTCTCACTTGTTGCGAAGGGGAAAATATGCGCTGCGTGGGGGTCCGGCATTCCCGAAAACACACATGTGTGCCCATCTCGGTCCTTGACCTAGACTCTGTTAGGAATTAGACGATAATTATCGAGACAAAAGCTTCCTTGATCTGCGAACCCGCCTCTCGTTACTGAGCTGGAAGGAACAGGCATTCCCAGTTCGTTGAGAAGTGCCGAAGGTGCCGCTACAGGTGGAGGGGGCGGATATGCTGGCGCATTGGGAGAACGACCTTTGGGGATGTCTGTGTCGGTTAGACTGGGAAATTTGAAAAGATCGAGGGGGAAGAACGTACAAGCTCTGATTGCATTTGGTGCGAATCCCAAAGTACCAATTAGCATTGAACGTTTTGCGAAGTCGTGGACAACATCGGCTAAACCAGATTCGAGACGTATGGTATCGAAAAAGGCGCGAATTCCCGAGACGGGCGCAACCATAAATACGGCCAACATGGTCGCATTTGGAGCTATGTTATGATGTTGGCAAATTGCGTGAAGCTCGTCGAAGAGCTCGCGCCGGGTGTCTAGCTCTGTGAGGTAGTCTCGTACTGGCTCGGCCGGGGGCGAGATGTCATTTGCGAATTTACGCATGGCACCTGGATCTGCCAAAGCAGCTGCGTGAATGCTGTCGAGGAGCTCAGCGCCCAGCTTTGCCACTAATTGGTCCATTGCTCGTGGTTCGTGGGAAAAGTTGTGCGGGGCGTGAGCTCGTATCTTAATTACGCATCCACTTGCGAGATGTGGGGTTCTTCTCGACCCCACGCAAAAGACCTCCTCAGTCGGGGTTTTCCTCTCGGAATCAACTACGCGCAAAAGACTTCAATAATCGCAGTTCTTCTTCCTCTTCCTTTATCTCCAGTAATTGCAATTTTTCCTCTCCTGGAAAAGGACGATATCCTTGACGAATAGAATAGGGTCGCTCGCCCCTACGTTGACCGGTTACTTACCTCCCTCAAGACACCTTTCGAGCCTCATTAGGAGTAGCAAGGGTCTTTGCAGATGCGCTTGGGGGCGACTATCACGCCGGTGTTTCGGCGTCCGGGTTTGCGCATGGCTTGATGTGGCGATCAAGGGGCTTTGGTCGGCTCCCTCGAGGTCTCGACGAGCTGCTAGGCCTTCTTCACCAGGGCCCGTATGTTGCCCCGTCTTGGAGCTGGGCAAGTCTCCGACACATCAAAATATCAACGTCGTCGGTTCCCCGTCAGCACTCCCAGTGTGCAATGGCGGTGTCTACGGAACTTTTCAGCCGCCACGAACTATTCGGAACGGCTAAAGGAGGTTAACTCGATATTGATGGGTACACCTGCGATATACTAGGCCTAATTACTGAAGCTTGGGTCGACTATTCAAGTTGGGAAGGTCAGCAATTTCCATCAAACGGGTTTACCCTCGAGTTGGGAGGGAACAAAATCCGTGGCTATTTGGACTACGATCTCGAAAAAAGGGAGCTCAAGGGGGCCTTCAAATTAGTTTTCATCGGCCAGATAACGGAGCAGTCTCCTGAGGGAACGGGCTCCTTTACTTTGAAAGGGCTGATTCTTCACGAGGCGCGACAAGAGGGCGTCTACTGTCGCGTTGGGATGTTCAAGACGGGACCACACTCGAGTCTCGACATCCATGTCATATTCCGCGAGGCTCAGAGGGAAAGGGTCGTGGTTATCTGAGGTCATGTAGGGGACAGACGTAGCAACGGGGAAGAGACTTCAAGTTTGACATTGCCTTTGTCAAATATGCCCCAAGGGTCCTCTGGCATCGTTCAGTCGCCTCACATGCCACCTTGAAGTCCTTAAACCTTTTATTCCAAGAATATTTGGTGATCGGCAACTGGGAAGAACCAGTTCAAGCGACAGCAGCCGGAATAGGTGCATGACTCGTTTCTTCTGTCACCCCAAGGTCTTGGAAGAGGTCGGCTCGACCCTCTCCCGGAGCCATTTGCATCTACCCCGCCGCCTCTACCCGACCCGGTATTTTTGTTCTTCAAAAAGATGCTGATCCGATGCAGAAAGCAAGCAGGGTACCATCTTAGTGAATCTATTGGGGGAGGTTCTCCGACCGATTTTGGGTCCGTTTTCGCTCGACGGGTGCTGACCGCCATTTGCAGGTGCTTTCAGCTTTGCACCTTTGCGCTGGAGGCGCCACTCGCTTTGCGTCTTGCGTCCAGACCCCGTGCTTGGTGTCTAATAGCGCAACAACGTGCAGCTGCAGAGAAGATGAAATGGCTAGATTAACGAACCCCTGGCCAGCTGGGCAGCGGGCTGCAATGTGCGCAAACGTCCAGACCCTCTGTCTGCAGGCTGTTGGGCCCACCCGCTATCGGAAGGCGCAACGAGAACCCACGGAAGGACGGAAGGAGCAAAGGGGAAAACTGGGTCAATCGCGCTGAAAATTTGCAGAGGGAACATGCTCCCCCTTCCCTAACATATTCGTCGCATTGCCAACGATTACAACTGTCGCAGTTCGTTACGAAGAACCCGATCTGAAGCAACATCGACCATGGAAAGGAAAGAGGAAGAGGAGGAGCCCTCCCTGTGGGTGCAAACTGAGGAGGATATCCCGGAACTGAAGCGGAAGGGGTTGTTCTATCGCTTGCCTGGTGGGGGCGTCAACTTTGGCGTCAACGACAACTTGCTGGCGGCGTACTGCAAGCCAGGCGACCTTTACGTGGAGCTCAGTCAGAAGCTTTGCGGGACCATGGCCTTATCCTTGGCCAAAGAAGCCGACCAGGAGGTCGAAAGGCTCGAGTACCCGATCTACTTGTCGCTTACATTCCTGAAAGACACGAGCCAACCGGACTTGAAAGTGCATTACGATTGGCGCACAAAGCGACGCATTGATGGTAATAGCGGAAAGATCGAGATTGAGAAGGGGGAAGTCGGGGGGGAGAAGAAAGACAGCCAAGAGCATGAATCTTACGAGAAGTGGAAAGCCAACTACTCGCAGCATCGCACCTTGAGAGCTGAGGCGGTGGTTAGGCGAGGCGGGTTTCAGATGCCAGTTCGGCTTGTAGATGGCCGAGCGAAGTTTGTCGAGCTGGTCGATCGCTTCGCCGCTATACTCAACGATAGGCACTGGAAGTCTCTCTTTACGGCGGGAACGTCGCTCTGGAAGTTCGACGGTCACACTGCTTCCAGTCGCTCGATTGACAGATATGTCACAGTCTACATCGAACCATGGCTTTGGGAAAACTTCCATTTCAAGGGTGTTAGGTTCGAAAATGTGGAGGCAGCATTCAGCGAACTCAAGTCGAAGAAAAAGAAGTTGAAAGCGAAATACGTTATGAGACTACCTGAGGGTGCCAGAGAGAACTCTGGCAATTGGCGTTTGGTGAGATTCTCTCGGAAGCTAACCCGTCACACCACTCCTGTCATGGGCTTTTTTTTTTTTCACTAATCCTTGGCGTCTACTCAGGTTTCGAGGAACCCATTTTGCTTTTACGAGACATGGATGAGCACGGCCGATTTCGCGGAATGCATCCGCCAAGAGAGGATCCTCCCAGAAATGACGAAGGAGATTGAGACGTACCTTGTGAAGCTTCAGAAAAAAATGAAACCCACTGAGAAGGATGATAAGATCATGGAGCGGCTCAAAGGCAAAGAGGGCACAATCCGCACTCAAATTGGGGAAAAAGGAAGAAACGGCATCATCGGTCTGTCAGCCAACAGAATGAAGCCGCCCAAACGTGAGAGCAACCAGAACACCGTCATGGGGGTTCCGGCTCCAGATGTGAGTTTCCGCCCTTTTATCTCGTCTGTGCTTTGTGTTGATCTTCTGTTTCCCTGTATGATGCTGACTGGACCACACTGGCCAAGATTGCCAAGGACGCTTTCAAATGGGACCCAAAGGATCCCTCAAGCAGCAGCAACAATATCGCAGAGGTATGTTTAGCGACACCCTCGCCCAGTCTCAGGGCCAGTCGAAGCTAACTACATCATATCGTTGCCGGCATCACAGTGGCTTCACATCAGCGCATATGCATACGGTGGGTTGATGAACGAGAAAGAGGCCTGGCTTACCAGCCAGATACAAACGAACCTCATTTTTGGGACCTCCGAGACGAACTCGTTGATGTTCAGGTAACTTCTCCTTCGCTTCGGCAGGTCTGGTCTGGCCCGACCAAAGTTTAAGTTTGGCCGTTAACCGTCAAAGACACGAGATGGCTTGGATGACACTTTTCAAGATGGAGCAGGATTACAGAAGCATGGCCAAACCTGGAGATTTTGATTCTCGGGACGTAACAGGGAGTCTGAATTATAATGAGGGGTTCGGGTCCGGGAAAGATCTGGAACGGTGGCAACAATTCTCACGACACGCACCTTGGCTTGTTCGCGAACTCTCTTACAGCATGTCCATGGACGGGAAGTCTCAACTCTTGGACAATAATGCCATGGGAACTATTGATTCCTTTTTTGCGTTCAAACGGCCATTTTTCACGACTGGGGAAGCGATAGTCGATATTGCTCTGCTAAAGGGCGTCTACGACGAGAGGATGGGACAAGTGGGAGCCAAAAACGAAGAAGAAACGCCGGAGAAGAAGAAGGTCTTCAACCCAAAGAAGGGGACAAACCATCTTGCCGTGTTGGAGGATCTTGTCCCGCCGGGAGTTGGCAAAGCCAGCGTGCAGGATCCGTCCACGGCATACCCCGGTCCTCTCTCTCAGCTTGAGCAGCAACTCACGTCTGCCGACAACATTGGCCAACTCGACTCCCTCGACAACCTCGTCCTCCACTGCACGGGATTTCGCGAGTCCTTGATCCCGGAGCCCACTGCTCCAGTCAGCGCCACCACCGCCTTTTCTGAGATGAAGGTCTCTAAAAGATCCGCTCCCTCACGCAAGATCTCGGTCGACACCCCCAAGCAATACCACGTCCCGGAACACGTCACCATTACAATCGGAGGCCTACCCCTGCGCAACATCTCGCTGGTCATCTGCAACGCCCAAGGCCAATATGTCGACCTCCCTGTCGTCCTCCGCACCATCAACACCCCGGCAACACACACAGGGCTCCTCCTCACCCCGTCCACCACGACCACCCCGCCCATCCTCGTCCTGTCTGCGTCCTCCCCACACCCAGACATCCAGCTCGTCGGCTCACCGCTCGCCTCTCCAGACCACGTCGTCGACCTGGCCACCCAAACCTCCTCAACTGAGTTCCAAACCTCTCTCGTCCCGTCTTACATCCTCAAAGGTACCGTCGCCTCTGTCTTCGGCATCCCTTTTCTCAACGGAACACTCTACGCCTTTCATTCATCCTCTTCACCCCTTCCCACCCAGGAAATCCTCCAGCTCGACCTCCTCGACAGCCCAGCCCCGCTCACCAAGCTCCTCCCGTTCCTCCCCGATTCTATCAGCGAGAACATCCCCCTCAAAAACATCCAGTTCACCTACTCCCCCGATGTCGACGACTTTTTGAATCCCGTTGGGTTGTGTATAGAGGCGGACCTCACGTTCACCGGTCCGTTGTTACGTCCCGTGGGGGAGTCAATCGAGTGGTTGTTTCGCGACCACAAGGATAAACCGCCCACTGGTCTGCATATTGCTGCGAGGCTGAGCAGGGAACGGGACTGGAGCCGGTTGCCGGAGGTGGGTGGATTCAAGATGCGAGGGGAGTTGGGAATCAAAGGGGAGAGGATGGAGCTGTGGCTGGGGGATGTGCTGAACTTCAGGAAGCTGGGTGTTGAGATTACTTTGAGCCAGGGGATGCGGATGAATGGAGACGGGGTACCAAAGCCATCGTGGGAGGTTGGATGGGGCTTGTTTGGGGAGCTGGAGATTCATGGGATTCCAGGCATGATTTTGCCTTTAGAGGTGAGATATCGGTTGGAAAAGATGGGAGATTTGTGTTATTTGAGGATGATGTTGGCTTCAGGAAGCTGGAAGAGCGTGTTTGGGATTGAGAAGCTTGATGTGGGTTTTGTCCGCTGTGTTGTCGTTGGGGTACTAGCTTACACGGAACCGGGCAGATCACCGCGGTCGAGTTCAACACGTCGTTTCGGACGACGGCGCTCAGGGAGTCTTTCGCCATTGGGGTGAGTGGGTTCATGAAGTTTGGGGATGCGGACATCTTCTTGAGCGGGCATTATTCCAAAGGCAGGTTTTTGGCATCAATAGCTCCCTCACACACAGTTGCTGACGTCAGGTGCTTCATCACAGCCGAAACGTGCTTCGAGGCCGAGATTGGAAACATGACATGGGCGGATGTCATGAAGGCATACAGACAACTCATGGGCAAGCCAGTTGAGGAGCCCGAGCACGACCCCAACATCAAGTTTGAGCAGATCTCACTCAGGCTGTCCACTAAGGGCTTCGCCCTGAGAGGTAAAGTGTCATTCAACGACAAGACTAGCGTCCACGGCTACGTCACATTCGGCGAAGAAGGTCTCGCTATCGGCGGTGGGATCGCAGACTTTACTGTTCCGGGGGCCGAGATCGAGATCGGAAACGCCGAGCTCGATATTTTCATTGGTGCCAAAGACAGCGGCAAGGACAGCGGCAAGGGTGTTGGCCGTCCAACAAAATTTGCCCTCAAAGGCATGATCGAGTTTCAGGGCATCAAGTTTGCGGCAGGGCTGGAAGCCAGCACAGATGGGTCCTCTGACTCTCGCAGGTGGATCGTCTACGGTAGCTACCAAAAGGAACTTCGACTGTCGGATCTCAAGGCTGCCAAGCATCTCAAGGGCACTAGTCTTGACATTGCGCTCAAGAGCGTGGCTGTCATTGCGTCAAACGAAAAAGGGACCTGGATCAACCCAGTCAGCGAGATTCAGTACCCCGTGGTCAAAGGTATGCCATCTCCTCCGTTGTCGGTCGGTCATGTGTGCTGACAATGCTCCTCGCCATGCCAGGGATCTCCCTGTTTGCCTCGATTGAACCGCTCGATGCAATTAACGAACTTGCCAAGGGCAAGAAGGTGGACGACTTGATGCTGATTGCATCCATTAACCCCAGTGATGGCGTGGTTTCTGTGGGCATTCAATTGCCAGAAGCTATCGGTGTAGGTTCCGGCACATTGACAGTGACGTTCGCTGACTCCCTTGTTCAGATCGAGATGGGCGACATTGCAGAGATTAAGAAGTTCAGCGTGGGCATCAATATCTCTAGCAACCCATATTTGGCACTCAGATGCGATGTAAAGGTCAAAATGGGGAAACAGCCGGATTTGACGCTGCATGCCAAGTTCGAAGCCAGTGCTACATCAGCCAAGGGCTCGCTGTGAGTATCCTCCTCCCGTCTCTATGTTTCGGGCTTGGGTGAATTCAGGTCTCTGATTCGGCTGGTAGGTGGCTGGATGAAAACGTCCCCTGGAAGAACCCCTATGGCGTGAGCGACCAAGTCGAAATCCACGGGCTGGGAGCCGGCATCGGCTTTAGCTATGCCACTGTGTTTGCAACAGGACCTTCGTAAGTTCCCACTAACACTCAATCCCACCAACTAACACCCCCCGTTCTTCAGGGAACTAGCCTTCAAAGGCGAAGCTCACTGCGGCAAAAATCTCAAACTCTCCGCAACCACCCTAGTCTCGAATAACCCTGCTGTTCAACTCCTCGAGCTCAAACTTGACGGGCTCAATGTCTCCAAGGTCATCCGCTTCGCTGGCGAACTCGCCGACTCTTCCACTCTCCGTGACCTCCAACTCCGCGAGGACCTGCTCGTCTTCAAAATAGCCGGCTTGTACTTCTCGACGGGCGTCGAAGTCTTCGACAAGACTTACCCGGCTGGGATGTCAGCCAGGGGGGGCATCACCGTCCTCGGAAAAGACGCCGATTTCACCGCAAGTGTCGGAAAGAAGGGATTCGAGCTCAAAGGCAACGTGGATCCATTCGTCATTGGCCCGCTGGAAGTCCGGTCCGCGAGCGGTGCGCCCAGGGCAAAGCTGGAGATTGAAATGACGACGAGGAAGCAAGCCGTGTTGATCGACGGAGTGGTCGCCATTCGTGGCTCCGACGGGAAGAAGGGAATAGAGTTGGGCGCGTTGGTCGACGCCAAGGTAAACCCGGTTGGATTCGACGTTTGGGTGTTTGTCAAATTTGGGGACAAGATCAACTTTGACCTCAAGGCTGTGGCCAAGAAGGTGCCAAAGGACTTGCGTAGGTTGGCAGAGGCCGAGGTCAAGTTTGAGCTGCTCCTAGATGGGGATGTGCTTGAGGCTTTCTGTGACGGCGTGCTTGGGTTCTTGGACGAGCTGCAGAATCTTGCGACGGCGTCGGCGGAAGCGCTCGAGACGGGGTTGCAGTGGCGCTTGGACGAGGTCTCGCGGGAGGTAGAGGCTCGTTCAAAGCAACTGGAGGCGTTGCGGGCAAGGGTGAAGGAGAAACAGGAGGAACGAGATAGATTGATGGCTGAGGCGGAAAAGGCTCGGATGAGTGCAGAGAAGGAGATTGAGGACCTGAAGCGCGAATTTGATGGCGCTGTTGCTAACAAAGACAGCATCAAGGCCCAGCTCGAGGAAAAGGTCGAGCAGGCGAAGCTTGATCGAAAGGCTGCCGAGGCAAGAAAGTGCCGGGAGTACGACGCCGAGCTGAAAAAGGCGACGGAGGAGCAGGACAGGACCCAACGTGAGAAGAGCGACCTGGAGGGACAGAAGAAGCTCAGGTACGGCGACGTTATGACGGCGATCACGGCTTTGGAGAGTAAACTGAAGGGCTATAAGAGTGAGTGCCCGTCCTGCTAGAGCTCGCGGTGCGTTGTTTTACTAACCGACATCTTTCTCTCGCAGCGGAACTCGACGGTCATCGGAACGCTTTGAACTTTGCGGAAAACAGCCTCGACCGTCTAGGCCCCTTTGACAAAGCACTTGCAGTGAGTATTGCTGATTCTCCGCCCGTCCGGGGCGAGGCTAATACGTGAGATAGAAGCTGGGACTCAGGGGGTTGAGAGAGTTGGTTAACACGGCGGAGAAGAAGGTCACCGAATGCCAAAACGACGTCCGGAACACAAAGAGAGCACTGGAGACCCCAGCCTTCCAGGCCCTCGAAATCGATATTGGCGTGTCTGTGGCCCAATATAACAAGGCGACCAACATGCTTGACGGTCTTCGAAACCAAGGGGTAGAGGGATTCATCAAGGCCACCCTGAAGGACGAAGACGCTGAGATTGCCAAGCGAAAGCGCGAGCTCGACGCCCAAATGGCTGGGAATTCCAAGCTGATGACGGCCATCCAGGAAGCCCAGGCCAAATTGGACTCGAGAAAGCCAGACTTGCTAAGAATTATCGAAGAGGAGGATGCCAAGGTCGCGAAAGCAAAGGATGATCTCATGCTTCGGGACCTCGAAGAAAAGTTGACGTCGGCAAGGCAGGAGGAATCAGAGAAGCGAATGCAAAAGGAACTCATTGGGGCTGGCGCGAAGCTGATTCAAGAGGAGGTCGGCAAGGGGACGGCCAAGGCCAGAGCCTTGGTTCAGGGGCTGAAGCAGATTGAAATCAGGATTAAGCGTGTCTTCATCGAGGCGGACGGGCAGAAGCTGATCCAGGGAGGGGCCATGGAGTTTAGTGTGATGGTTGAGTACAAGGGACATCACTTTCCTGTCGAGGAGAAGTGGGCGCCGCTTCAGAAGCCGGCGGAGTTGTATAGGGATCTGATGAAGAAGGTGCTAGAGAAGGTGAAGGAGGTGTAGACGTTGCGCATCTACATTCATGACAAGGCAAGCTAGGGAAAGCTAGACGAGGAATATAGCATGACGTTTGTTGGGAAATCACCAGGCGAAAAGGCACAAGGCATCCGGAATAATAGTTGAGGCCTCTGGATGTCACCAAGGCCATCGAATTATATTTGTATCTTCAGCTCAATTACCCGAATTCCATGGGTAATCTCTGCGAGTTCATGTCGTATGAATGCCGCGACACTCTTTTACATCTCTCTATGTACTATCCCCCCGTGGTTCCCTTCCCTGCTGCCTGTTTGCCTGCCCGTTTGCTCGGCGTTACAAAGTCTGCGAGGCCATGTCAGAAGGCGCTTATTTGATTTATATTTGCCTTGCTTATTACCTTGCGTCTGTCCTTTTCTGCTGGTACCGGTGAAACTCCATGTCCTTTTTCTCTTAGTGATGGAAAGGTCAAATCCAAGTAACCTAATATCATCCTTGTTGTCTAGAATCTATCAACTTTCCGTTTCTCTCTGGGCCAGCTCATGCTTGCTGCCTAGGCCGCATTCTTGTCGTCAATCTGAATCCTGTTAGCGATGGATCAAACTTCGGGGTGGTCAAAAACATAATTAGTGTACATGCTACCTCCTTCGTAGCATCCGAAATCTCTTGCGTAAGACGGTTCAGAGCGGGTAGGCCCATCACTGTCGGGAACGCATACTGTGCTGGGCCCTGGCAATACGAGTCCCAGAAGAGGGGGGGAATGTGGTTTGCCAGGCCGACCATCTTCAGCTATTCCAGGCGATGGCGTTCCGTCACGAACAGCTTCTCGGGGTTGGTATTAATGACATACAGTTCACGGCTGGCAATTACCACCGGTTGCCGCACCTAATTACCTCTCCAGTGTCATAGCCGCGCCCAGTCGCATGGCAATATGCCAACTTGAAGTTGAAACATGGGATTAACAGTGGCAACAAGCAAAGGGCTAAGGGTTTATATTTCTAAAATGGCACTTTGATGTATCTGAATGATAATGGTGATAATTGGGTGACATTTTTTGAATGACTCTTTCCGGGTCTTTCCATGGGCGTTTTGTATGATTGAGGCACCTTCCCTTCCTCCGTCTCGAGTCAAAAATTTCTCAAAAATCTGCGACCACGTCAGTACTTTAGGTGTTTATTTAACACACGCTCAGCATTTTGTCTTACCTGCTTGCCACCTGTCCCTTGCGTTGGTCACGCCCAAACTTCATTTTCTCCTCCTTCTTCGACTGAAAAGTGAAAAAAAAAAAAAAAAAAAAACAAGCAATGTGCGGCTTGTTCTGGGTACATAACCCATTGGCTTTCTGTTGCGCTTTGGTGTCACCCCATGCTTAACCGCCTAGGCGGTGTTCACGTCTACGGCCTGAAATCTTGTTAGTACCTTACTTGATCTAACGACGGGAATCACGCGATGGATGGAACATGTCACCCCCGTAGACGCAGTGTTCAAATCCGTGAGAGGAAAAAAATCCCGAGATTACGGATTGACGCAAAAAATTTTTAGCGCATCGTAATTGGGTACTACCTAAGTAAGGTAGCTAAGGGAAGCGAAGTACATAATAATTGCCAGTCAAAGTGTTTTTTTTTCTTGGCCCCCAGCGTTGTCCAAGCTTGCAGGGTGGAAAGGTCACTGAAATCAAAACTTTTTGGGCGGCACAAACCATGAACATGTGACATGGAAACTGAACCCCCCCCCCCCCCGGTTGCATCATTGCCCAAGTTCAATGGCTGCGCTTTTCCTGCTTAGCCATGCCAAGGCAGGCAAAGTACTCCTTGAATGCATGGCCATCCAAGGCGAACACGCCTGCCGGGTCGAGCATCTTGGCCGGCGACCAAAAATCGGCGTCGACGGCGTCGAGCAGGCCCGGATAGGTTGTCAAGCCGGCCGGCTCCGTCACGCCCCACGGGTTGCGCAGGACCACGTAGTTCTTGCCGCCCGGTGCCGAGGCCCATCCGAGGACCGAGTAGGCATGGTTGGCGACAATGTTGCATCCGTGGTACACACTTCCCGTCCCGTGGGTAAAGGCCACCATGGGGTGGATGGTCTTGAAGTTGACGCTGTTGGTTCGCACCAAACCGATGAGATCCGGGCCGGTGCGCGAGTGGGTGAAGAAATACTGCGGCTTGCCGTCGTTGATCTGGGCCATGGCCTTGACAGGGTCGCCACCGTTGGCGGCTGCCGACGTTTGGGTAATGTCGGGGCGGTCCGAAGAACCCTTGGTGAGCCACTTGGCAAACGCCTTTTCGTAGAGCGACGGCCAGAGAGTGCCGATGCGGCTGCCGGGCTGGCAGAAAATCGGCATCCCCGACGAGTTGTTGGTCGGGATCTCAAAGTTGACTTCGACGTTGGACGTGGGCGCATCGTTGTCCCCGCCTTTGCTGAAAAGCTGGATGGCGAGCGTGTGCTTCTTTGACTTGTCGGTCATGTCGAACACAAAGGTCCTGTCCCGCATGATCCGGTAGGGGTCGGCCCAGGCCACGGCGAAGAGGGCGGCAATCAACCAGCTGTTGGCGACGGCACCCTGGACGGGGTCGCTCGACATGGACCTGGAAAGCCGCATCGGTTCGGTCTGCTGGCGGCCCAAGGGCATCTCGACGCCACGGACGCCACCGCTGTTCAGGCCCATGCCCATGCTCATGCCCATGCCCATGCCAAGCTCTCCAGTGACCAGGCGCATGCGCTGGATTGACTGATAGAGCTCGCTCACGTCCTGCCAGCAGCAATTAGGCGGCACCCACTCCCCCTTGTGTTGTCGGAGCGGCATCGAGATCTCGCACATGGGTTCTGTCACTGCTGAACTGGACAGGGTCCTGCCTAGGATGTGCGGGGAGAGCGCCAGCCTAACCTTGCCGCTCTCAATATGTGCGTCCTGCACCTGGATATCGAGAATGTCCTTCAGACCAACGCGTTCCAGATCTCCAATCTTCTTGATCCGCGACATGTCGGGCGTAACCATGTCTTCCTCGGTCAGAATGTGCATTTCGTGCTTGCCCATTCGCTCGGCCCGGTTTTCGCGGCTGTTCAGCTTGAGGCCGGCGAAGAGGACAGAGTGGTAGCGCATGTCGAAGAGCTCCGCATACTCAGTCTGCAGGACGTTCGAGATGGCGCGTGCCGTATCCGGGCAAGCCGGATCAAGCCTTCTTCCAGTGAGGGCCTCAACGAGGGCGAAAGGGTTAATGGCGCCGACATTGAGCTCCTTAGGGGGGCTGTCAGGGTTGGTGGGGTCTGAGCTGGTCATTCTCAGGTATTGCATTGAGTGCGTCGTGGTCGGTCGGTCGATTGAATCTTGGTACGTACAGGGAGCCACTCGAGAGGATGGACGGCGGGGGATTAGGCGGGTTGGACCGATGGGTGCCTGGTCTTGTATTTATGTTGATTTATGTTGACTCGTCCGCGTGGAAATACCAGTTCATCTCCCCACAACTTTCTTAGATCATGTCATGTCACACATGAGACGCAATCGTTTGGTCGCCAGTCCCTGTTGTCGTGGAATGCCGACTGGAAAGCATGCAGCCTTCGTTGAAATCTCGTCATGTCCGGCGTTTTCATAGCGTAAAATGGCTGCACACGCAGTCGCCGGCACGTTCCACAACAGAACGGTGAGCGTCAATTGGGTTCCGCGTTTGAGGTCGGCCGGAGTCCGCTTGTCGACTCGCTCTCTATTGGCTGACCCAACTGAGGAAACCGGTGCTTGCAGAAACGTGATTAATATCTGTCCGGAGAGAGCTGCATGGTTTCAGAATGGGCCAAACGTTGTCATGGTGACTGCAGATGTTGTCACTGACAGTGTATGGAAGATGGCATGCCCACAGTTTCCCTTAAGAAGTAAGAAACGGAAAAGAAAAGGGGCAAGGATGCAACATGGTCAGATGATGCCCACAGCCGATAAATCTAATAATAACTCAGAGGTCCGCACGAGTGGGTTGCAAAAGTGACCTGTCCTCCCTGGTTGTCCGCCAATCTCCTTTGTCGCTGCAATTATCTGACCAATGCGTGTAGACTCGATCAAGAACAAGTCGACGAGGAGGAATGGAGTACAAACCATGCAAGCCTTGAAATTGTGAAACGGGCTTGAGAATGATCGGCGGCCACGGTAAGAACCAAACCGGAAATTGCCCATCGACTTCTCCGGTCCCTTTTCCTCGGTGGTTCCCTTCAGCCCATGGGACTTCAACATGTCGTTTGTGCGGGACCCGCGATTTCCACACGGCGGTCTTCGTATCGCGACGCTTCTCAATGTGATAGCCCGAGGCCACCATGTGAAAGCCGAGCGAAGGATGGCGGTGCGCGTTGGGGCCGGATCTCAGACCTCAACACTTCGCGGTGAGGCTATCGAACGCGATGCACCTCTCATCCTGGCTCACATCGGACCCACCATCACAACCAACACTGCCGGCGAGCTCACCATCTCCAACTACGACGCCGGGTCATCAGTATGGTCTCCCCTCACCCCCATCATCCCCTACATTCGAGACAACCCACACCCTGGATAATATCAACACCCCGCCTCTCCTGCTCCAAGGCAGCGCCCTCCTCCCTGTCACACCACTCCCCGACACCACACTCATTTTCGGTATCATCCGCTCTCTGTCCCTCGCCTTTTGGTCTTCAGCCCCTTTTATCGCGAGACTTGACCAATCATCAAGCTGGTCTGGTCCCCATCTGCTTCTCTAAAATATTGCCTGCAAAATCCTTGCGCATTCCCGCTTGGCGGGACATGTCATCTCCCCGACGATGATTCTCATCGCGGCGGTTTCGTACGTATGGGGATTTGGCGTTTGTGTTTGATACGAAGGGGACAGGGTAGGTGATGTTGCTTGCGGCGGGGTGTGGACCTGGAGAGGTGGTGGGCGTTTTAGGGAGAAGGGTTAGAAGGGGGGAGGGAGGGGATGGAAATGGGGATGGATGGTTTGTTGTTGAATAGATTATTGCCATCCTGTATTGTTTTTGTCCGTCTCTTGCTGGAGTCGAGAGTTTCATGGCTGTTCGGTTGGGAGGCGAGTGGATGTTCAGGAAACACCAGCCATACATTGCTGGTGTTGGGACTTGATCTCGTCTTACCCAAGTGACCTCCTACAGAATGCCCAGATCACCAGATCAAGAGGTTCGAGGCCTTCAAACCGGTATTGAGAGGCTCTGCGTTATGACTAAAGACCTATGGTATTTTTTTTTTTTTAACGCCTCGACGCGAGAGAAATCTAGCGTTTCGGTATCTCGGTGACTCGTTTATTTTGTCGCCAT
Organism: Cercophora sp. LCS_1; assembly: GCA_036250225.1. NCBI lineage: Eukaryota > Fungi > Ascomycota > Sordariomycetes > Sordariales > Lasiosphaeriaceae > Cercophora > Cercophora sp. LCS_1. Next base: position 25,062 of record JAPZLL010000046.1, read on the forward strand.
CCTGGGAGGCACCGGTTGATGGTGAGTACGGTGTCTCGGTTCAAGGGCTGATGCCAAGTCATTGATGATGACAGTTTTTGCATTTCTGAAAAGACAGAGCGTTGATAAGAACAAGATCCTACAAGGCTGACAAGTGCAAAAGGATTCGTGGATCAGGGGTACCGTCGTAGCGGGACGGGTTCGGCCCGGGCACGGCGGAAATGAAATCGACGGCACAGTTCACGGTTCGGGATGCTGCTATTCATGGAAACAAGCTTCTTTCGACATGTTCTAGAGCGTGAGGCAGCAGTTGAACTCGATTCAGGGGAGCGTTCAAGCGTGGGACGTGCTCAAGTGTAGGTAGGATTCTGGGCGGAGATTGGACTCGTTCCTCCTATGCGACGTTGAAGAATTCCCCGGATTATGCGTACCCCTGTAACCCCCACGTTCGTGGACAACCAGCACCTGGTTGGAGCTGACATTTGTGTTGGTCTTACCCGGGGTGGTGGAATGGGATTTTGGTAGCATCGCAAGTAGGCTACGCAAGATCCCTCTGTGGTTTCCGACGGGGTTCTGGTCCCTGTTTGTGTGGATGATGCCACTCTCCCGCCGTGCCTCGGTGGCTGCTCAAGGCATCAGGATTACTGCAGGCCGTTGATGATTGGCGTCGATTGCAGTGTAGCATGGGATTGCAGTTGGTGTTGTGTTGGCAAGGCGTTGTTTATCGGGAGAACCAGGGGTTGTCGGGTTTGTATAAATGGGACGTGATGGGCGACGATCATGATGGTGTTTCTGCAGTCAGAGTAGTTTGAATCGTCAAGCTCCAGTCATTCCTTTGGTTAACCGGTCGGTCTTTATCGGCATTCTTATTCACCATGTTGTCCAGCCTTTTTGGTGTTGTATTGGGGCTCGCCGCCCTCGCAACTGCAGCTCCGTGAGTTATCAAGTCGGTATCCCCCTGATCATGGACTGACCTACGGTGCTCCTCATGAAGCGCGGCAAACTCCACTGTAGCTGTGCGGGCTGCGTTCAACTGCAACAATCCCGTGGGTGGCCTCAACAAGGCGGACTGCGAGTATCTCTCTCGCATCGGATTCGCCGGCACGGGGTCCAACCCGACCAGCAACGCAAACAGCAGAATCTGGATCGGTGGCAACGGTCCCAACGTCTTCACTTTTACCAACAGGGCGACCAACCCCAACGCCGACATCATCCTCGTGCTGTGGGACGACAGCCAGGGCTTTGCGTCGTCCTTCGTCACAGCCCATGCGCCAAAGTTGACCCTCTCAATTCCCTATGGCGGAACCGTCACTGTGTCCATGGCTAACGGCGTCACCGGTGCCTACTCGGCCTTGTATCGCCACGTGACGACCATCTCGCCCAACGGTCAGGTCTTCAATACCTGGGGCGAGTTCACCACCGGCCAGTGGGCCACCATCAACATCTCGAGACTGGTCAACATGGGTGGAAACAGCTTCAGCGCTCGCGTGAGCACCGGTTGCGTCGCAGACCATACGCGCTGCTCCTACGTGTGCAAGTCGGGCAACACCTGCTGGGTATCGGGATCCTACGATCTGATTGGCTGCAGGGACCAGCCCAACAACAACGCGTGGTATGGCGGGGCTGATCCCGAGGGCGGGTGTGCTGGCTGGGATAATGGCTCGGGGAGGATCGCTGCCGAGTTTTTCTAGACGAGTCGCTTTTTAGTTTCTTGAATACATAGTAGGCCCCTGAGCGGGAGTTGAAGCTTGCTTAGCACCGAATCGATGGCACGACCCGCTTGTGAAGTTGTGTTTGGCGGGACAAATCGAATCCCGGCGGGTGGGACACCCGAGGGAACCTTGACAACGGCGGGGCAATCGGTGCCGAGATCTGCCATTCGGCGTGCCAAAGAACCGGGCTGGCATTGATTGCAAACCCAGACCCTGCGGAATCTGGCCGCAATGACGTGAAACGCTGGTTGCATGGTCGAGCAAACGGACATCGGACGAGCGCAGGGCTATGCAAACCATTACTTGGTTTGCGTGCTTGGGAAGCATCAGGGCGTTGATGGTAACGCGCAAGCGACAATGGAACGGGTCGGGACGAGCTAAAAAGGGACGGCTGTGGATCGGCAAGCGGGAAACCTAAAACTACAACCGTTATCATACTTTGTAGAGATGCGACAAATGCGAGTCAGGGGACATTTTTCCCAGACAAAACAAAAACATTTCCAGACCAGCAGGACAGATTGTGAACCTTCAAGGCATTGTCGAACCCAGCAGAAAGAAACTGATGACGATACCTGCGGCTGATGCTGACATAAACGCTGTAAAGCACGGACCGCAGCCGGCGTTGCCCCACAAGGGTGACCAATCCTCGGGCCGCATAGATTTTTTTCTGCGGGGAGAAAAATCATCCTCCTCGACGGCTCTGGGTGGTGGGACCCAGAGGTAGCCAGCGAATCCGTACCCAGCGGCCAAACTGCGCTTCCCCAGCCTGCGTTTGCAGAACCGACCAACTGACGCCATACAACTTCTCTCCCTTTGACACCAGCGGGGTCCTGCCGCCGCCAATTTTCGCTCGCAGTCCTTCTCCACCAGCACAAGAGCGTTCGCGGCAATCTCAAGGTAGCTATCCCCATCCGCCTGTCTGCTTCTCAGCTGCTTTCCACCTTGGTCTCGCCGCTGCAGTTTGCTGACCGCTCGCGACTACAGCGTTGGGCAGGTGTTACACGAATCCAAGCCTGGATGCCGCCCGGTCATCTGGTTCCTTTCCATCCATCTTGACGAACGGGTTGATCCTCTCCGCCACGAGACCACGTTCCTTCCCAACCCACCCAGGGCATTGCTCGACACCCCTCCTTTCACCTCAACCGAGAACCACTTTTTCGCTGCTAAGAACCTGAAAACTTTTGTCACAATGGCGCCCGTCAATGGGGTCGCACCCAAGGCCGGAAAGACCAGCGCCAGACACTCCAAGCCTGTGATCCCCGTTCTGCCTCTCAACTACCCGCAGCGGCCTTTCGCCAAACAGGCCTCGGCGCCACACAAGTCGTCGCCGCTCGCCGAGATCGATCCTAACCGCAAGGTTGTCGAGCACGTCGGGAAGCCGGTTACGACAGAGGTGTCGTGTCACACCAACGGTGTGTCCGGTGAATTGCTCAAGGACAATAACGTTGCGACGGCTCCTGCCATCGCAAGTGTTGACACAAATGCATCGCGCCTGGAGATTACCGATGTGCCTCTAGTTTCTGAGCTTCCTGCTCTGATTGTTCCCTTGGAGGACCCATCGGCAGGTACGTTTTCTTCCGTTGCACTTCGTGGATTTGACCCGTTTACTTCGAGCTCGACCTGCCCCGCCCCGCTGCTTGGTTGCTACCCCACATGCTCTCAATAACCGGTCTGGCTGCTTACACTTTGGCAGATGCATCAACAGTCGTCGCAGCTGCCTCCGGTCGTTCGATTGCCTCTCCGGCGCCTACCCGACCGGTGATCCCCGCCATGCCCCAGCCGAACAGCCCCAGCTTGTATGCGTCTTCGCACGATATGACCATTACCGCGCAGCCGACGAACCTTTACCGACACGGCTTTCACCACGCCCATCCCAGCAACGGTAGTCTCGTCTTTGGTCTACAAGATTCCAATACCTCGTCCCCTGCACCTCACTCGGGAGGGTTTCCCCCTCCTGGAGTGATGGGCTACCCATCGGGTCCTCCTGACGGGCGTGGCTTTGTGGCATCCCCACCGCTCGACGGGTTGCCTCGAGCACCCTACAACCATCATGGGCCTCCCACTCCCCATAGCTTCCACGGATCGCAGAACTCGGTGCCGGATTTTGACCACAGTGTTGCGACGAACCCATATTCGGCGACGAGTACCAACCCCTACCCTATCAGCAACGGCGCACAGTACCCCCTCGCCACTGGTCTCAACGGTTATCCCGATGGTCCTGTCGGGCCGTTGCCGTTGCCAGTTCATCCGATGAATGCGCCCGTGAACAGCTCGATGCATCCAGGGCCCGGTCCCGCTTCTCTCTTGCAGAGTTTCAGGGACAGCGAAGAGACATTGGCTTACCTGCGCTCAGCCACTGATGATCAAACATTCTCCGACTGTGTCGTGGAAATCCAGTTCCCTGATGCCAGACCTTTTGAGGATCACCCGGACTACCTCCGGCTACAACGTACGACGAGAATCCCAGGTCATCGATTCCTCCTCGCTCGCAGCCCTGTGCTTGCCCAGCTCATGAGGGCGCAGCAAGCGGCACCCGGAGGTGTCCTCGTTATCCAGTTGCAGGGCGAGTACCACAGGTCGGACGTTTTCTGCTACGCTCTTCGCAGCCTTTATGGATGGAACCTTGGCGAGGGCATTTTGCCGTCCGATCTTCGGGTCCGCAACGTCCAAGACGACTTCAAGCTCTCGCTCAGCTACCTCGCTGCAGGCCAGTACCTCCGCTTCCCCCCGGTGCATTCCCTTGCGATCCAACGGGCTAGTTCGCTAGTTTGCTGGGAGACGCTTGAGCTAGGCGCGGACTTCGTCCTTCCATCCTCAGTCCTCCGAACCAGAACGGATGTCTTCAGCAGCACGGCTTTGCTTGGCCACATCTTGGGATTCATCATCAACAACTTTCCGCAGGACTTTGTTCTCGACAAGGATGTTGATGACTCCGGATTCTGCCGTCTACCCACCTCTCCGACTGGTTCGCCCACCAGGACGGACCAGGATGTTCCCAACGGACACCACAGCCGCCAGAGCTCTGTCACACAACCCAACATGCAGCGCAATCAACGTCTCTCCACGAATCCACGATTGTCCCTGATAAAGTTTGGGGACATGGCGCCAAACGGCTTTGTGCAGCAACAACGCGCCCCTACCGCACGCGAGACCGTTTTGTCGCGGATTCTGCTCAATCTCCCATACGAACTGCTCAAGCAGGTGTTGGAGGACCAGAACCTCGGCGGGGTGTCGGTCGAACTCGGCCGGGAGAGACGCCAAGCCTTCATTTCGGACATTATCGCCGAGCGGGAGCAGAGACGGCTGCGAACGCTGGACAAGTATCGAACCGACCTTCGAATCTACCAAGAAGCCCTGGAAAAGGCTGCCGCGCCTCTGGTGGTTGAGCAGGTGGGCGATTTCCTGGTCAACAACATGGGATTTAAGGAAGAGGTCTGCCTTGGAGATGTTCCGTTCCTTGTCCATACTTGGGTCTCACCTGCGAGTGGTAGTACCTAAAGGTGGCGTGGAAATGTGACTTTTCATTGCAAGAGCTTATGACTGATGACTCGGTTTCTGGCTTTGAAGTTCGGGATACTACACGGCATCGGACCCCCAGCACATACAACAAACACTAATACTCTGTTTTCACACCTTTCGTTGTTCGGCGGCCACTTGGTTCCGGACTCTTGCATTGCGTCGGAGTTACACGAGCTAAACAAAAACAATAAAGCCCTCGGTCGCCACAGGGGTGCCGATCGAGGTTTTGGGTCTTAAAGGGTGGTAGTTTGCGTTTTCGTCGGCTTGGGAGTCGGCATCATTTGCGATGGATGGTTGGAGCTTTCGATCTTACCGAAAGAGAATCATGGGATGGGTCGTGAACGGGAAGGGAAACCGCTTTCGTCTCTTCACATCGCATGACACTCTGGGTGGCCCTCTTTCACTTGGAGGACGGGCTGACCATGGCTTGGCGTGCTTGTATTTGGCATGGAGTTCTTGCTCAGGATCGATTTGTTTGGGGGGCGCGCCGCTTCAATTGGGAAGTTGAGCGAGGCATGTGCTCTCAGGGTCGAGGAGTGGTTGGACCTCGAGATGGTGATGACCACCAGAGGGATTGAGCGTTGCTGGCTTCGGGAAAATCATTTGCGAAACGGACGGAGCATGGAGCATCGGACGAAGAGCTGGAAAAGTGATTTTTTGAGGCCATGAATAGCCCATGAGCGCCGGGATTGGCTTCTTTCCTGGATGCCTACCTAGCTTTAGATAGCATAGGTGTCAAAAACATTAGCGTGTTATGTGGCTGTCCTGTCATGTGAATTTTGGCAAAATGATGGGAGCTCGACGCGTCTTGGTCTTGGTCGCGTCGTCCAAGAGAGTTTGATGGTGGGGGAGGGGCTTGCATTGATGACGGCATGCGACAATCAAAGTGGGTGGGTCCTGGGGAAGTATCGCTGCATTGGACCCTTGTGCGCGCAATGCATTGGTCGGCTTGGGCCGAGGCGTCCCAGGCTCAAGCACGTGTAATCAAGCCGACCAGGGATTCCTCCCCAATCCCTTCATCTTTCCCTTCCCTCCACGACACCAGCCGCCGCCATCTCTCTTTTCGCTCAATGACTTGCATGATACCCTGAGCTCCTCGCGTTTTCCATTCACCAGTTACCCGGTACGATTGAATCCCATCGCCATCCTCTCAACGCGCACGCATCGCGCTCACTCTCCTCGATCGAGCCGAACCGGCGGACATTGACACCCGACGCAATCTGACTGTCAGCGACGCCGTCCCCAACCCCGCTCATCACTAGGGCAAACAAATATCGCCATGGCCTCCCGCGCCGGGCCCTCGGGCTCGCGCAGCGCCGGCCCGCCCGTCTCCGCGAGTTCCACGACCGATCCTGTCCTGCGCAATGCCCTCCGCTACACCATTTCCGCGCGCGAATACGCGCTTCTCCATAAATACGTCATCTCGCGATCGCGGGTTCTCAAGAAACGGGCGCCGACCGTGGACACGGTAACAAAGATGATGGAGGGTGAATCGACGGGACAGCGACAACGCGCTGGGTCTGCATCCGGTGGTAACAAATCTGCGACCACTGCCAAGGGTGGGAAAAACAAGGACGGTGGGAAAGAAAAGGGGGTGGTGGAACACACAGGCGCCGATGATTACAATGCGCGCGCGGTTCGGCATTCCCTTCGCGTGTTTGTTGCGACGGGGGCGTTGATGAAGCTTTGGGGGTTGGCGCAGGGCAAGTTACTGGGCAAGGGCGCTGCAACCGGAGGGGATAACAAGAAACAGCCGTTGCACAAGAGTGGGACGTTGAGGCTCAGTCTGAGTCTGAGTACGATTCTGCTCATGTATCGGTTGTTGTTTCGGTTCTTTACAAGATTGAGGGCGCACTTGTTGGATCCGTCGGCCAAGCCGTTTCGGGTGCGGAATCCGAGGACTGCGGGCATGTTGACGTCGCCTTATGCGCCGGCGGTTGGGGCGTCCCTTGCGGGATTGGTGCTGGGGGTGTATCCGAGTCAGCAGTTGAGGATGTCGATTGCGGTGTATGTGGCGTTTCGCGCGCTCGAGTTTGGGTGGAATTGTGCCGAGGAGAATGGTATGGTTTGGGGCTGGGAGAAGGGGGTTAATGGAAAGCCAGATCGGATGCGAGCTCGGCCGTGGTGGTGGGGGAGTTGGATGTTGCAGCCGTTGGCGTTTGGGCAGCTGTTGCATGCTGTTGTATTTGATCGGGATTGTTTCCCCAAGGTGAGTTCGCTAAATGGGTGAGGTTTGGTAGTTGGAGCGTGGACTAACGAGGACAGTCGTATGGTGATTTCATCTTTAAGCACTCGACGACGTATCTTCACCCGAAGCCGGATGAGTTTCCGTTGAGTATCAAGTGGCCCAAGACGTACGAGATTGTCGATAGCCTGGCGGAGATGGCGAGGCTCAACTGGCCGTGGGTTTCCCCTTTGCTCCAAGTGCGGTGCGTTATTGACATGAACAGGGCATTCATCTCTCCAACACTGTTTCCCGGCAAGGAAGACACGCTTCCTGCGGCGCTCACCAGCATTGCACCTTTGACCTCGGGCGCACACCCTCTTATCACCTCGCTCTCGTGCGCTACTCTCCACCCCTCCGACCCATCATGCACACGCACATTCCTCACCTTTTGGCTGCGGTCGTTCCCACCCCTGACACGCTTCCTCCTCCTCGCCTACTCGGTCATGGTTCTCCCCAAGTTCAAAGCGCTCTACAACTTCCCCGTCTCAACACTCCGCTACATCATCTCACGCGCCCTCCGCACATCAGCCTTTGCCACGGGCTCCATCGCCACGGCGTGGTCATCCATCTGCTTCTTCCAGTCGTGGTTCCCACGCACGTTCCTTTCGACTCAGCGCTTCTTCTTGGGTGGCTTCCTCGCAGGCTTCTGGGCGTTTATCGAGCGCAAAAGGGGTCGCCCTGCATTTATTTACAGCGCCAAGCTCAGCGTGGATAGCTTGTGGAAGGTGGGCGTCAAGAGGAGGTGGTGGAGGGCGATGAAGGGTGGTGATGTGTGGGTGTTTGTGCTGGCGCTGATGCTTACGGGTGTTGTGTATGAAAGGGACGCGAGGGCGATCAAGGAGGCGAACTGGAGGAAGGGGATCAGCTGGGTTAGGGGTGAGGGGTTTAGGGATTGGAGTGTTGAGGAGGATGAAGAGGAGGACGAGGGGAGGGAGTAGCGTATACAATAATGATGATACTAATTTGAACCCAACTGCGGGCATTGCTATTAGGATGTGTAGGTGAGGTGTGCTAAGACGGGGGAGTCGTGGGTAGGTGGATGGTGAGCTGTGTCGTGCGTTGGAGCGAGCCCCCGTCAGTAGTTGAGCGACATCAGATCAAGCTTACCTTGTCGTCTGGGGTTATGGCAGCTCCAAGTGGAGAAGCGAGAGTGACTCTGTTCCGCCACGGATGAGCGCCGAGACACCCTGGCCAACTTTGCGTAGAAGAACCATTATCACTTGGGACGCTTGGGGATGTTCACCCACCGGCATCACTTTCGTGGGAGAGTCTCATTACCTCGATGAATAACCATCAACTAAGTGGCGTGAGGTTGAGCTGGAGCATCTGAGATGGCTGACACAGTCGAGCTCCTGCTCGTGAGAACCTCGACGGTCACCCTTATTCTCCCATGTTGTTTCGACCACCTTGGGCACGACGAAACGCAAACTACCTCGCGCCCGTAACTCCCGGTCCACCAGGAGTCTCTGCGGGACCTCCTGTGAGCCGGTGAGGCGGAGAGACTGCGAAAATGGCGAGATTTACATCATGGTTTTGATCGCTATCAGGTATAGTGCGATACGGTTGTGGTTTTGTGAAGACAAGAATCCAGCGTTCTGAATCTCTGTCGTAATCGGATGGCATCTCATCTGGCCCCAAACACCACGACACACCCACCGATCCCCACTGACCTGCTGGACCTGGCCGAGCCTGTAGTATAAATACCTCCCACAGCCGGCGCCAGAGGGTAATTTCTCTTCTGCATTCTTTTCACAAACTATCAGCCCTCTAAATAACTTCGCAGCACCAACCAACATCTAGAACAACGACTCAACTTTACACCACACAACAATATGCATACCACACAGGCTCTGCTCTTGGCAGGCCTTGCCGGCCTCGTCCCTCAGGCCAACTGTGGCACGAGATATGATGCCGGTCACTTAGACCTCCTCCAGGTCCTGGGCATCAGTCGCCAGAGCCCGGTCCTCACCATCAGGTCGACTCCGGAAGTTACCGATGTCTCGGCCAGGGTCCTGACGACTATCACGATGGGTCCTGTCCAGGCTACGACTATTGCCCCTGGGGTGACCTCCCACAAGCCCGTCACCGACGAGAACTCGAGCAAGAGCGTTGAGGCTTCTACAGCCGGGGTTCTCCAGGATGAACCCCCTGTGCCGCCTCATCCTAGGCCTGCACCTCCACCTCCCGTCAATACTCATGGCGATCCGATTCAGGTCTCGACGCACATCAATGCTCAGCAAAGCATTCCGGCTTCGACGGCTGAGGGTCTTCAGGATGAGCCTCCTGTGCCGCCTCACCCTAGACCTGCACCTCCTCCTCCCGTCAATACTCCAAGCGATTCTTGTGCCAGCACCCAGCCCGCGCCAGAGTCCAGCGCAGATATCACGGGCCCCAGCGCTGCAACTTGGATGCCCAACATCCCTGAGGAGACCGCATTGGATGGCTTGAGGGGAACTCAAGCGGCTATCAGCATCATCGAGGCTGTACTCCCTGTTACAAGCCCCAAGCCAACGACAGCCGCTCCTGTGACAAGCCCTAAGCCAGCACCTATCCGTCCTAAGCTCACGCAGTCTAGAGAGACCGCCGGCGATACCACGCTCTACCCTGCGCTTCCTCCCGATGAGACCTTGAATCGTATGCCGCCCCGGGATGTGAGCCCGATCGCAACCGAGGAAACTACTTCCCCAACTGCGACCCCTGTGGACTCCAAAAAGAACAAGCCAACAAGCGAGGCAACGGTCACCGTCCTCCCGGTTAGGGCCAAGGATGCCGCTTCAACTGCCACCATCGGCCCGAGAGAGGTCAATCTCGTGGTTGGAATCGATGACACTACCTCTAGTACTGTGACTCTCGCTCCGACTCTTGAGAGGTTCCCCGTCCAGCCGACGTCACTATCGTTATTACCACCCAACCAGATTCCACAATTCCACCAACCGCAACTCTGACTCTCGAGAGGATTCCGGACTCAGCCCCGCCCAAGCCTATCATTATTACCAGCCAACCAGACGCCGCCAGACCACCAGCTGCAACTCTGACCCAGTAAGAGGCGCTGCGTGAAGGCGAGCTGCGAGGGGGAATGCGTCGATATGGATTGCGAGGATGCTTGCTTGCATGTTGAGATCGATTACACACGCACCGTACCTAGTTCATGTCGGTTGACTGACTTCTAGTTTCTGCTGGTGAGGAGCAAGGCGGACCTGTGTAGTTCGAGCATTGTTGTGAGTAGATCCGGCTGGTGAGCGAGGGAATTTATCCTCGAGGGTAGATGCGGTGAGAGATGGGGTCGTGGCACGGTTTCTTGGGGTTTCGTGGGTTACTTTTGAGTTTGGTGTGACGGGCCGGCCGCCAGTTGTGAGATCGGAGATGTGGGGCCGGTCAAATGTGGGGCCGCATCCGGCCGGAGAACTCGGGGGTAGTTGCTAGTACCCTAGCAAGCATCGTTGACTTCCAGCCAGTTTATTAAATTCTTGCATTAGATCTGATCAAGTGGTGATTTTCAATCATCGGGTATATGTCGTCTGGTCCCTGAGGCTTCCCCTCGCTGGTGGGTGGGCCGCTGCCCTCGCATCGCCAACCCAACACCCGGCAAAGGCTTTGGTGTTTCCTGCCCTTTCTTTTTGGCTTTCGGGATAATTTCGCATAAAAGAGGACGGCAACGCTAAGCTGAACAAGCGCCCGATAGACTTTCGCTTAGAGAGGGGGTTGTTTCATATTCTTCGCGGTTTCCTTGGTTGAGCCCCCAGGGCGAAGGGCGAGGTAGGAGGAGATGTGGCGCCGCCCTTGGCCTTTTCTATGGCACGTGGCCCTCAGCGAGACCTCTAAGATGGTCTCCTCATGAATAAAGACGGGTGTTCACATTATGGGTTGTGTTCTTGGTCTGCGGGTTGAACATCGAACCACCAGGGCCAAGGGACACTTCCTCTTGTTCCCTCCTCCGGGGTAGCCAGACTCGGACAAAGTGGAGACGCCACACGTGAACGCCTCAACGCCTGGCACCTCCTGCTGCTTTCGGTTGCCACGTTCCTTCCTCCAAGTCCTTCGGTCCATGGAAGATCTGCACGAGGCCCCCGATGGAAACGAATCGAAGAGGCACGGGGTCCTCCTCGCTCGTAGAGGGAAAGAACGAAACGTTTGAACAAGTGCTGGTGGTTCTTCGCGCACGAGGATAAAAGGTTGTCTTTCTCTTCTCTTCCAGCTCTCTCCTCTCTCCTCTTCCATCACCCAGCCTTCATCCCTTCACATCCCGATCCAACAGCTCCAACCAGCTCAGCACAAACACCGGTCACTTCTTATTTTTGCAATGGCCAACCTCAAGCTCTTTGTTGTTGCTTTCGTTGCTTTTATGGCGACCCAAGTCATCGGTAGCTGCCTGACTGGCAGAGACGGCCTCAGGAACTGGGGCACCTACTGCTGCGAGTCGGCATGCGACCATTGCATGGGCTTCACCTGCTCAAACGGCCATGGCTGCGAGGATTTCAGCAGCGTGAGTCTTCTCCCCTGTCTTTTCTTCGGTACCCTCTAACACACCCAACCGTAGCACTGGAACTGTTGCAAGCCGAACGCCACCAACGCGCCCCCTTTCTTCACGGAGATCGACAGCTCCCTCTTCACTAGAGCTGGTCTGATTGCCATCGAGGCCGCTGCCGCCAAGCCTGCGGACCCGACTGAGGAGCGCATGGAACTCCTCGCCTCCAAGTACCGGTGTTGCAAGGCTGGGTGCACCAAGTGCTCGGTGCTTGAGGCGTGCACTGCTGACAAGTGTCTCAATTCCAAGAAGGTAAGGTCTCCCTCTCTCTCCAACAGACTCATCAGCTAACGGGTAGCAGGCCAATTGCTGCCAGGTCGCGACCATGTCAAACACCACCCACAGCATCTACCTCAACTCGAATGGCGAGGCTGTTGAGCTGCTCGATGAAGAGGCCTTCGACGCTCTCGGTTAGGCGATTGAGTCTTCCACCCTATCATCACTGGCGCAACAAAGAGTCCGGGGAGGGTCTACCGTTCGGGACGGCTGGCACAAGGTTTCACCAAGGCTCTCTTATTGACAAGGTGCACGGCGGTGGCACAAGGATGTTAGTTGTATTTCTTTGAGATGTCATTGCTCAATGGGCAGTAGATACTCAGTCGCGCATATGGTCCATAGAACAGCAATTTGAGACCGCAAACTTGCGCTTGACTCACTTTCTTCCGACTGGTGCGTGTACCGGAAAATGAGGCAAAGTCTCCGATGCCTAGCGTGTCCAAGTCATGCAACGCACGGAGGTATTCCACGTGTGCGTCGGACCCTGGGAATGGTGCGGATAAGGCGGCATATGTGTTGTTGCACTCTGGTAAAGGCCCCTAATTGCATCAATAGCCTCCGCGGGTATGGCTTTGATCGTCCTCCATCTGTCCACCACGTACTCTTTGTGCTGATGATTGTCATTGACAGACCCCAAAGCCGCGCCAATCCTCTCGCTCAACCGGGTATGCCACAGCACCTCTTCATTCTACGACATTTCCTTGGCCCCTTTACCCAAGCGCATCGAGTCTTCTTGGCCAGTCCCAAGGACCGAGAAACACCATACTCCCACATCTCCACATTCCCCTCACCCGCGCCGCAACAATTACCCAAACCACCACACGTCATCGTTTCCGACCCAGGCCGCGGTACCGAGCCTCACGAACATGTTCGCAGCTCCATCAGCATTTATATTTGCCCCTTGGCGTCAGGTGGGTGTCATGTTGGTTTGGCCAACCCGGAAGGAAGCAGAGCCTGCCCAGCGCGTGCAGTCCAGACAGATACTATAGGGGCTCTTTGGGGAAGAACGGAGAAACACCCTGTCGCCCCGGATGGGGGAGACACTTTGTTATATTGGTCGACGGAAGGAAATGATTTATGCCGCCAATGGGAAGGCGCGTCGGGGTTTTTTGGCGGGTGTTGTTCTGGGGCGATGTTATTCGTGCGCTTCATTTTTTTGGTCTCCTGTGGTACCAAAGAGGATTTTGGGGGCTCTATATGGGAAAATGGGCAGGGTGTTTTATCCGTACCGTATTGGAGCGGGACAGGGGCGGCTAAGATGTTGGAAAATTGGGGGAATGGACAAGGGATGGTGGTTTGGAGACGAGCTGTGAGGCGTTTGCGGGGCCCCGCAGTCAATCACGGGTGCCCGTGGGTTCTGGGGGAACGGGAGCAGTGGCCTTGGCCCCAGTTTTTTTCCTGGTACCACAATTTTTCTTGGGGTTCAATATCGTCAGGTACGGAGACACGGAGGGAGCAGTTTCGGGGCAAATGGGGGGTTTTCTTCGTGGTTGGGATTTGAGTGCCGAGGTGGGGGCGTTTGTCTGGTTTGTTATATATACTGCGTCGTGTCCGTTATTTGGTTTTTGGACATCCGGGATTTTTCTTGTTTGTCACCCTGTTTTTGTTCTGCTCGCAGTTCGGCAACCATGAAAGCCGGTCTTATCACCCTCCTGGCGCCTTTGGCGACCATGGCCATGCCCGCCAACGTCGAGCCGCGACAGGCGACCGAGAGCATTGACAAGCTCTTCAAGGCCAAAGGCAAGCTCTATTTCGGCGCTTGTACGGATCAGGGGCTGCTTGGGCGCGGCAAGAACGCGGCTATCATCGAGGCCAACTTTGGCGCCGTCACGCCCGAGAACAGCATGAAGTGGCAGAGTCTGCAAAACCAGAAGGGCACCTACACCTGGGGCCAGGCCGACTACCTCGTCAACTGGGCGACTGAGCGCAACAAGACCATCCGCGGACACACCTTTGTCTGGCACTCGCAGCTTGCGAGTTGGGTGAGCAATGTCCGCAGCAAGCCCGATCTCACCAAGGTCATTGAGGACCACATCAATACCGTCATGAAGCGGTACGCCGGCAAGATCTACGGCTGGGTGAGTGCTCCGCAAATTCTGGGGCGAGATGACGCCTGACAATTGTAGGATGTCATCAACGAGATGTTCAACGAGGACGGCACCCTCCGCCAGTCCGTCTTCTCTCAGGTCCTCGGCGAGGACTTTGTCGGCCTCGCGTTCCGCACCGCTCGCGCCGCCGATCCCACCGCCAAGCTCTACATCAACGACTACAACCTCGACCGCCCCGACCACGCCAAGCTCACCCGCGGCATGGTCGCCAACGTCAAGAAGTGGGTCGCCGCCGGCATCCCCATCGACGGCATTGGCACGCAGGGCCATCTCCAGTCCGGCCAGGGCGCCGCCCTCGCGCAGGCCATCAAGGCGCTCGCTGCCGTCGACGTCAAGGAGGTCGCTGTCACCGAGCTCGACATCCAGAACAACAACTCGAATGATTACGTCGCTGTTGTCAACGGGTGTCTCCAGGAGCCCAAGTGCGTTGGCATCACCGTCTGGGGTGTTCGTGACCAGGACTCGTGGAGGCCGCAGGGCAACCCGCTCCTGTTCGACACCAATTATAATGCCAAGGCCAACTACAATGCTATTGTCAATGCGCTGAAGTAAGCGCCGGTTGGCCGAGGGAGGAAAATTGGGGGTGTTTTGTATATAAATGGGGTTTCATTTCACATAGCGCGGCAGTGGTGGCATGGAGATGTGTAAATACGACGAATGGGATTTTTTGGACAGTTGACAGGTAAACGCAATCTTGTAATTGTACGTGAGGTGACCTGCCAGTTCTCGTGTGCCAACTTCTTGTCACCAATTTTCCAAGGGCAGACACCACTGCCAAGCAGCTGGCCGCCAGTCTTAGCGCTAGGAAATTGGAAAGCGCGACTACGAAATGCTCCTTAAATTGGAGTCCGACCGCCAATGCCGTTTGCACTTTGTCGCTCACGCGAGCACCAGGCACAGACACACAACTCTGGCACCCAGAGCCTTGCCATTCGGTGGGGCACATCCAGCTTGCAGTCTTCCCAGTGCTCGAAGCTTTCCCGGTCAGTTTTTGAATCATTAATCGCTCTCGCGCTCCTTGAAACTGCCTTGCAGAATCAATTTCAAAACTCGGGGGCACCAGGTACCGAACTCATCAAACCACGGTCCCCTCGTCCGAAGCCTCCTGCTCCTTTTCAGCAACTACCTTCTCCCTGCCCAGCGTCACCGTCGAACCCTCTCCCTGTCCCGACTCCTTGCCTACAGCCCCAGACTCGACCTCCTCCTCCTCCTCCTCCTCCCCCTCTTCCTCTTCCTCCTCCTCATCCGGCCGCTTCCACTTGAACGGCTCCGTCCCGAAATTCGTCTCCAGAGCCACCTTCTCACACAACCCAACAACTGGGAACAATCTTCCCTCAACATTCGACATGGTGAAATCCAGCCTCTCTCCATTCAGCGTCCACCACATCTCCTTTTTGGACAAATCCACCCCGCACCCGACCGTATCGCCCGGACCGTACTTGCTCCGCGAAGAGATGGCGAAGCCATTCTCCTTGCTGGTAAAGAAGCCGCCGTCATCAGCATGGTACGCCCACGATTTCGCCGTCGGCGCGACGCCCTTCGGCGGCCACCCCGGGAACTGGATCACCCCACCGCCAATCGTACAAAATCCAACAGCCACAATCGGGTTAGGCTTCTCCTGCCGAAACGCATGATCCGTCGCTTCGCCTACATCTTTGAGCGTCACTTCGAAATAATACTGCCCCAGCCCGGCGGGCAATGGTCTATCGCTCGACACGCACACGCGCTCGCCGCTCGTGTGGATGATGCTTGTGCCGGTGTCCAAAATGCTTTTGGCGCCCGAGGCGGTGGTTGCCGGGAACGAAGTCGCCCAGCGCGACGGCAGGAGGCCAAGCCATGCTGCTTGAAGCTTGAGGAAGTCGACGGCTGCTTTGTGGCCGAAATCGCGAGCGAGCTCAAGGGGAGTCCAGCCGTATTGGTCTCGCCGGCTAAGGTCCGCGTTGAAGCGGCGGAGTTGTTTCAGGAGGCGAACGGACCCGTTGGCTGCGCAGGCGGCGATGAGCTCGACGTCTGGGGAGGCGGCGATTGGGTCCAGGGCGATGAGGCGCGAGATAATGTCCTCGTAGCCTGGGTCTGAGGAGATGGACCAGCGGGAACTATGAGATGTCAGCCTTCTGCCAGAGACAAGTGAGGGGCAAGATGGTGACGAAACAACCGGACACTAAAGCTGGCTGGCGCCGCTTCGGTAGTATTGAAAGGTACGTACTATGCAAGGTTTAGAGCGGTGCATGCTTTGGTGTCTGGGAGGCTGATAGTTGGACCAGGAACAGCGGAGAGAAGAAGCTTGACGGTGCTTAAGCGGCCGTGCCATGCGGCACGGTGGAGAGGCGTCTGTCCCTTCTTGAGATCCGGCGTGTTGAGGTGAAGCGACTCTGGATCCGAGGCAGAGAGCGCAATGAGCTTCGATACGACGTCGTCGTAACCACGATCAGCGGCCTGGCGCAAAGGAGTTCTGTTGCTCTTGGTTGGTCGGTTAATCTCCTTGAAGGGGATATTCTTTGCGACTAGCGCATCCAGCAGCAAGATGGCCGTGGCTTGGTCTCGTCCCTGGCAAGCGCAGAAGAAGGGAGTGTGGTCACGTTTGTCGGGCAGGTTGATCTCCAGCTCGAAGGGCGATTTGGGGTCGGCGGCGTATTCGAGGAACACCTTGGTACAGGCAGCGGGCCCATCGCCCTTCTTGGTCCTCGCTGCGTAGAGAAACGCGGTCTCTCCGAATCTGTTTACGATGTTGGGGTTTGAGCCGGCTTGGAGGAGAAACTTGGCAAGTTCGGCATGCCCACCAATGGAGGCTTCGGCCAACGCCGTGTCGCCTATGTGATCAAGGTCGTCGATTTCGGATACATCGGCCTTTACAATCGCCTTGACGATATCGAGTTCGCCAAACAGACTGGCTGACTGCAGCGGCCGTATCGAGTTGGAATCATCAGCGTTGACATCGGCGCCCTTGGCGATAAAGGCCTCGAGGAGCGGCTGCGGGACTTCGCGGCGGAAAACCAGATAGTGAAGCGGCGTTGTCTGAAAGCTGTTCTTGGCGTTGATACCAGCGCCCCTTTCGACGAGGAGATCCAGAACCTTGGGGTCGGTGCCGTGGATCGCCAGGTAATGGATTGCTTCGTCCTTTGACTCTTCCGCGTCCTTCAACTGGACATCGGCGCCGTGATCGAGCATCAACTGAACGGTTTCAACGCTGCAGTCTTTGATCATCCAAAGATGGAAGGCCGGGATCTGGAAGTGCTCCTGGTAGTTGAGGTCGCCGCCTTTCTCCAAGAGAAGCTTGAGAATGATTCGATTGTTCCCTGACAGGGCTGCCGCCTGCACCGCCGTCATTTTGCGGGAACTGGCGGGCACGTTTGGGTCCACACCTTCGCCTAGGAGGTGTGTCGTCCAGCTTTCCAGGCCTAAGTATGTGGCCACATGGAGAGGGGGAAATCGAGCCGTCGTCTTCCTCAACCACTGGCCGCGGTCGTAGTACTTAGACTGCCAGGCATAAAAGGCCTCGGACGATGTAAACTTGTCGAGTTCCGTCATGAGGGCCTGCCAGTTTTCGTTGGTCTTCCTTTCTTCGACCGGCCAAAGCGCTTCGGCCTTTTGCATGTGCAACGGCCAAAATTGCAGTTCGTAGCGCACCTGCCACCACTCTGACCAGTCGAAATCGCCGTCTCGTCCTTCGCCTTCTTCGTCTTCTTGAGTGCCCTCTTCCTCTTGGTCTTCATCATCCATGGAAACGTCGGTATCGTAGCCGGAGTCGTCGTCTTCTGGCTTTACTTCCTCTTCCGCCGCTGCTGCTGGGGCAGCTGTTGCGGCGAGGTCGATCGGCCCATCAACCTTGGCTGTATCGGAATCGTTGGGCTTGTCCGAAGGACTGTTGACCTCCGCAGGAAAGCCTCCTTCAACAGTATTCGCTGCATCGGCGGCTTCAGGGGCAGTCTGGTTGGTTTCAGGCGCCGCGTTCTCAGTCGCCGTTGTGTCGTCGGCTTTCTCCTCGGCCACGGACTCGGATGTTTCCTCTGGCTTCTTGGCGTCAAGACCAGCCCTCCTCTGAAACAGAGGATGGTTGATATGGCGAAGACAAGTGAGAGCAATTTGAAGGTGGCCTTCTTTAGGGCTGATCGCAAGAGTCGTAGCCTCGGCAATGGGTCCCTGGCACCGAGCGCAGAGGGCACAATCAGGTTTCTCGACTTCGTCAGTCTTTGGCTCTTCCTTTTGACTGAAGCAGAAGTCCTCAATGCGCATCCTGTCCCGCACATAGACGGAATAATCGTCATCGCCAGAGTCGAGAAGCTCAAAGAACGGACCACTTGCGCCTCGAAGCTGCTCGATCTCGACCCTTGAAGGGGCCTGAAAGCCTGGTTTCTGTTCCGTCCCGGGCGCGACGTCATCTGGGTTGCCGTACGCATTGTTGAAGACGTCCAGGATCTCACTTGCTCGCGGCTCTCGACCCTCGGTCTGGAGGAGGGACCACGTGAGAGCGGTACGGAGGAGATCGACATAGTTGGGACTCATTTTCCGCAGCTCATTGGTGTAGGTGTCGTTGATACCTCCGGGGAGAGCTTCCAGACGCTTGGAGAGAGGTCTTTGGAAGGGCTCCTTGATGAAAGGAATGGCGACAGTGGTCAGGTAGTCGAAGCGGAAGCCGGCTTTTTCGACAATCTTGGTCTTGGCCTCTTCTTTCTCGGCCGTGGAGAGACCACGGACACCCTCTAGGGCTGCTGCCAACGTGGTTTCGATGTCGACCGCGTTGCCATCAGCCATGTCAATAAAGTTGCCATTCTGTAGCTTGCTGAAGAAGCGACTCGACGCCCCGCACCCCACAAGAACTTGGAACCGGATGCCGGCTCCCAAAGTCAGCTGCGTCGTGTCGTCAACAAGCTCAGTCAATCTTTCATGCAGGAGCCCCTGGTCGTCATCCGAGAGAGAGGTCCTGTCAACGCCGTCGACAACCAGGATGACGCTCTTTTTGAGGCTCACAGCAATGCGAGCGAATGCGTCGGCAAAGTCGGGGCCTTCGTTCTCAGGCTTGACCGTCTTGAGGTTTCCGATTAACTTGGCTGTCTTGGTCTGCTTCTGCGACTTGTCCTTTTGGGCCTTGTTGTTGACAAAGACTTCGTTGCATGCCTCCAGAAGTGCCTCGTTCTTGGCTTCGGCAGCTTCCCGATACAACATTGAAAGTAGGGTGTGGCAGATGGAGTCGGCCGTGTACGTCTGGGCCTGGCTTCCCGCTTCGGTCTTGACGGCTGTGCTACACGACAGGTAGAGCAAGAACTTGCCGGCTTGATCGTTTTGGCCAAGCCGTTCGACGACTGATGCAATCATGACGGATTTCCCGGTGCCTAGACGCGTCAGAGGACACTCGTAGCGGGTGTGAGCTTGGCTCACCTTCCTGGCCTGTGATGCAGAACATGTCACTGGTCTTGGCCTCCGGATCCTCCCATTGTTGGTAAACGGCCCACTCAAACATCCACCGACAAGTCCCATCGTGCCTAGCGTCAATGGCATACCCAAGCGCCGCATCTGTCCCCTTCATGGGCTTCAGTGCAGCCTGGTTCTCGTTGTATCTCTGCAGCGCATAATCCCACCTCGTCTTCTCCTTTGTCGAAGCCTTGATCGCCTCGACGCCCTTAAGCAACGCATCAAGCCGCGCATTGCTCTCCTGCTGCCACTCCTCCTGCTTCTTCTGCAGCCCCTGAATCGAGTTCACAGCACCCGCAATATCCCCCAACACATTCGCCACGCCCTCAAGCTGCGTCAACGTCTTGTCCTGGAAAGCCCCCTGACTCTCCTCCAAAATCTTCTTCTTCAACTCGGCAATCGTCCCCAACTTACTCTCAAACTTGTTCTTACTCGTCCCAATCAAATCCTTGAACCCATGCTTGAACCTTGTCAAGGTGCCGGCCGTCAAATGCCGCTTGATCGCAAACGAAAACTCCAGCACGGCCGTATACGACGCCACGACGTCCTGAAACAGCTTATCAACAAGTGCGCTCGCTTTCCAGCCTGGCTTCGAGCGCTCGTCGTACAAACGATCATAGTGCCGCACAATGATCATGATCTCGCTGATATCGCTCAGGCCGGATCCGAACAGGTTGTACAGCTCGTAGTTGGATTGGATCGCGGATAGGGTGATTTTCACCGCGAACCAGGCTAGGCCGACGGATTCGGGGGCGCCTTCCATTAGGGTGTTGCCGGCGGAGACAAAGTTGTTGATGTTGCCGAGGATGTTGTTGATCCAGGATTGGGGGATTGTTATGCCCTCGGCTAGTTTTTTGGAGGAGTACTGGGGGTGTCAGTATGGGGATTTGCGGTTGGGAATGTGGGAGATGATACCTTTTTGCTTGCATCATTGGCGAGACTCTCGGCTGCGTCTCTGGCGTCGGTCGGGTCGGCGCGTTGACGAAGGAATTCGTCTAGAAGGAGACGATCTTTCTCATCGCGGTAGCGGTCTTCGGTTGCCTTGCGGAATTCGCGGAGGGACTGTTTGTAGAGGGATTCGGGGTGCGCCATTTTGTCTGTTGGGCACTCTCTGCCCCGACGACCTCGATTACTCCTTTCTTTGGTGTAATATCCTCCAACTTCCAATGTTGGCGGATCCTTCTCTTATTCAACGATCAAGAAACAGCTGAAAAGCATGTGCGCGACAGTTGCCGATAAGTAATCACACAACACCGGCATCATTCTCCCAAAACGGCTTGTTCCACGATGCTGCACGTTCTCCTGTAACCATGATTGGTCCCCTCGCCTCAAATCTCACACGATGCGTCCCCGCATAAGCAACATTGCTGCCTGCTTGGGTCGCTAGCTGCAGCGCTTTGGCGGACCCAATGCAACCCTCATCGCGGGGCAAGTGCCGTTGCGTGTGTTCAGCTGCACATTTTATGGCCCCGTACTTATTACGCCTACGGCATCGTAGTGCTGACATGCATGCTCGGTGTGTTACGAACCCTTGGATGGGATGATTTGCTTTGCTTGGCGGTCTCCATATTCCCCGTAGGGCTCCCCACAGGTTCCAATTAGGATCTCCACAGGTCATTCCCGAAGGCGGGTGAGACTTGAACGGTTACAGCATGCCGTTGTCGTTTTGACGTTGGGCTTGGTTTGGTGCTGCGCAGTGCTGACAAAGATGAGATGAGCCGTACAGACTATTTTTGGACCCCACGATGTCCGTGTGCCGAGATGCCGAGCATTCGGGATGGATGGGAAGTGGTCGGTAGGGCTGAAGGATGAGGGGTTGTTTATTTGGACTTTCGCATTTGGCGTCAATGTTTTTCACGAGATGAATCGTATTCGTATTCGTCATGGCATTGCGGCACGCAGACACACTTGGTCACGAGTGATCGACAAGAATTGACCGCTGCGATGTTTACATTCACACTTGGACAATCTGGTTGATGATTAAGAGCTCTATTTTTCGCATACCCCTTTTTTGTTTTGATACGCTGCGCCCATAAACAACCCTGGCCTTTGGCGGTGCCACTAAAGCCAACTGTTACCACATTGTGGCCTCTATCCCTTCCAAACCGGCATGAATAGTTGATACATGGGGTATTCGGAAGTTCAAGTACGTATTCGGTTTAAAAGAAAAACACATCAACAATTTCAAAGTGTGGTGGGAGTGGCATTCCAAGGCGCACGGAAATAGTAGCGGGCCAGGGTTATGTGTGGTAGCGGTGTGCCAGAAACAAAAATGGGGTGTGCGAAAAATAGAGCTCATGATTAAACTGTCCGTAACACCGTGACCTCAAAGCGCCCCTCCCAACCTCGACAGCCCTCCTATTCCTAATCCCGTCATCCAGGTAGCCCCATCATAGAGTCCACCACGTATGCTCGTCCACCATTGCACCCCACGGGTTGGCCAAATCGCTCATGCTGTTGATTACCCTCGTCGACTCCACTTCTCTAGGAAGCTCCTTCTTGGTGTTGGACATGGTGGCCTTGTGCTCAGTCCAGTTGCAGCTGCTACACGAATCAGGCCCATGAGGAAACGGAAACCTCTTCTCGAAGAGATACACGTGGTGCATGTGGACGGCATCGAGCATGGCACCGGAAGAGAGAGTACCCTCGCTGTCTGTTTTGGGAGGGTAGTCGTGGTCTTTGGCGTTGTCGGTCTTTGTGTCTGTCTCGGGCGTAGGCTCCGGCGCAGAGACCTCGGAACCGGTGTTGTGGTTCTCCAATTCCAGAGGGGGGGAAGGCTCACGAGAAGACTCGGCGGATGCCAAGATGGTAGCCAAGACGGTCCATTCATCGGGTTCTGTGTTGGAGTCTGTGCTGGGGTCTGTGTCGGCCTTTGTGTTGGAGTCTACATTAGATTTTGTGTTGGTGTTGGGCTCTGTGTTGGGGTCCGTGTTGGATTCTCCCTCGGAATCTTCGTCGTCTGTCGTTTCAGACGCCTCTTGTGCAGTTGAGACTCCGACGGCGCGGCGGGCCTGGCTTTGCCGAGGTTGGGCTCCAGGTGAATGCCACAAGTGGCGCTCAAGGCGTTTCAACGTGTGCTGCAGCTTGAGGACGAGATAGTGTTTCCGGGCAAAATACCCGTTGCCCCTGATCTCTACTTTGATTTCCGCGATCTTTGCCAGGGTGGTGTCCATGATGCGTTGGCGGGTGGCGTCGGCCGTGGCAGCAGGTGGTGTGGACGTCTTGATCAAGGTCTGCCGAATGGTCGTTGATGTGATTCCTGGAAGAGTTTGTGTGGTGTGTGGGATGTTTGGAGAGAAGGAGAGTAGATTTGTGTGAGGTCTCGGAGGGGGGGAGTTCAGATTTTATACGCGAGAAAACCCCAGCAATGTTGGTGTTTTGATGACTGGTTGAGCAGATAGAGTTCACCTGACGAATCTCGCTCGGTCCCCAACTGCCGTGGCCGCATCAAAGTTTGCCATATTCCGAGGTTTGTTTCCGGTGGCCTAACTTTTGCACCGCAGCCGTACGGCCGTGGAGGAGAATTGGAGGTTGAAAAGGAACGCCTAAAGCCCAGGTGATATCATTTTTGAACCCAAACGGAACTGGCTCGAAGCAAAATAGCACGAAACCAACACCAGGAAAACTCAACCCCAGCCCCAAAAAGTTACCTCTGATCCTCGACAGCCATGAAATCCTCCCCAAAAAAGTCAACATGCTCAAGATGCGCAAACTCCATCTCGGGATACATGAACCTCCTCTGCCCATGCTCCACCGCGTTTCGCGGTAAATCTTCACCATCCAAACCAAGCGGATCCTTGCCATGTGCCCAACGCCAGAGGTCATGCGCAGGAGCTGCATCATGCTGAAAAGCCAACTGGTTCATACCACCCTGTACCAGCATATTAGTCAGCTCCGCGGACGTCGGCAGCTTGAAGCCAGCGGTCAGAATGTCCTTGTCGGCCTCAAACGCGGCCAAGCGTTCCTGGCTAGGCTTGACGGACCGCCGTCTCTGCTGCGCCGCGGCATTGGCTGGTGTGAAGCAGGGCCCTGCAACTCCATTGAGCTGCTCGGGGAGGTAGATGCGTTGGACGGGTGGGATGATGTTATTGACGTTGCTGAAGCCAGCGATTTGCGCATCCGTCAAATAGTTGTACCGCGCTTGTTGGCATGGTGGTCGGTCCCACGGCGCAGCGCCCAGTACGGGCCGGTAGGGTTCCGGCCAGTCGTTCAGCGTTAGCCTTCGGTCTGGCCTGACGGGTCTGTCGGTCTCGAATGTGCCTGGGTGGGGCGGCGCAGCGGGAGGAAGGCCTCGAGGTATCAGTCCGTTGGGGTTATAGTGGTGCTGGTGGTACAGGGCGCAGTAGTCGTACTCGGCGGGGTCGTAGTTCATCCAGTCGTCGGTGACGAGGAAGATCTGGTCGTCGTACGGCATGTGGCCTGTTCCTGCGGCGTTGGCGTCGCGCGTGTATGTTGGGCGTGTTCCGAAGCTGTGCCAGCGGTACTTGTAGCGGCCCTGCTCTCTTTCCGGGTTTAGGTATCGCTTGTCGTGGTAGTTCTGGGTATCATGACGAGGCGGTGTCGCTTGCCCGGCAGCGTTGAGCCCTCCTCTCATGATGGGCCTCAGAGCGCTGATGTCGTTCAGCGTGGGCGGGTAGAAGACGATGATTTGGATGCCAAAGTAGTCGGCAATGACCCATAGCATCATCCAGTGCGAGTATGCCGGGAGGCCCTGACGCGAGGATGCGCAGAGCGACCGCGCCAGACTCAGCTCTCCCCAGTCGTCGTGCCTCCGCGTCGAAAAGTACTGCATGTAGTTGTAGGCGCGCCATCGACCGTGGCTCGGATCCGAGATGGCCTGGAAGAACCACGTCCAGATGCGTGCCTTGACCGAACCATGCGAGAAGATGTCCCGTCCCTCTGCCAGTGCGTTGCTGCGCCCTCGGTGTGGCCCTCGCCAATAGCTGATGCTGTGCCACAGGCTGTTGGGCCCGCGCGGTACTGGTACTGCCCGGAACTGGCGACAGCTCCCTGAATTCTGTCGAGTCTGAGGGTTGAAAGTAGGCAATGCCTGGGCTGCGACAAATCCCTGGTATCGGTGGTAGTGGAGCCACAAGAACGCTGAGTGATTTCTCGCGCCATCAACCTCCCATGGCTCCGTGCCACGAGCATCTTTCTGAAGATACTCGCGTGCGTCCTCGATTCGGTTCGGCCCTGTCCTTGGTGTTCCGCCAGGTGGGTAGATGTTGGCCAGATTGAGATGGCGCAGTCCCAGGTCCCTAGTGCCGACATGCCACTTTCTATCCGAAATGTCAAATGTGCGTAGCGCATCGAGGATCAAGGCTAGGACCTTTTTGCTTTTCTTAGTGTCCTGGCTTCGATCGTGAGGGCGCACACGGTCCCACAGGGCGTCGACGCCGATTTTGAATTCGGCCTCCGTCGGGTTGGCTGCCTGCCTTCCCCATCCCAGGACGCACCAGGCCGTCTTTTTGTTGAAAAACACCGGCGTCTTGAGATCGAGCGTCTCTTTGAGGATTCTTTCCCTCGTCTTCCCGCGCCGGCTGGGCCCGATCGACGCGGCACTAGGTAGAGGCAGATTGGCGGCCATGATTGAACTGACGGCGGATGGGCTGACGGGCTGAGTGTGAGCCAAAGCAACGATATGCCTGCGTCGTCAACATTTTGAATGGCTTCAACGACTCGGAGACGCAATGAGGTCTTTGTGCCATTCCCTCTTTGTTCAGCCGTTTCCGTACAAAACTCTCAAGTCCCGTTCCGTCCCACGCCCTTTGTATCGACGACTTGGACATATGCATTGTCGAAAAAATTCGGACAGTTCTTAAAAAATCGCACATTTACCTTGCCGTACCGACATTGAGCAGTAGAGGCAATTCGTGTCATGCGTATTGAAAACATTTTGGCCGTTCGTGACAGAAAAGTCACCCCGCGACAAGAGCTGCCCGAAACGGGAACGCGATGACAAGGCTCTTGTTGGTAGTTCTCTGTGTATTGGCCCCGATCGGGCTGCATAGTCAGGGTAATAATGACAGATGCAGAATGGAGTGGGTGTTGTTTGTCGGGCTGTGAATCAGGGAGGGGCCTTGAAATATTTTGTTCGGCAGGCGGCAGGCGGAGGTCTGGATCGTTCGTTCTTGGCAGACGACGCGCTCAGGGGTTGAGAGCGGCATTCCAGCGTGTCAGCTGTTGCCACCTGGACGCGACGTGCCGCTCCCTTGACCGCCCCAGCACTGGTACCTGCACTTCGTTCGAGTTTGGATGGCAGAATTTCACATTATCTTGGTGCACCAGATAACTCAAAATGGCAATTAAATTATGATACAGGTGAAACGTTCATGCAAGTGGCTGGGGGCGTGACTAAAAGGTTGTTCCTTCCGTTCAGCTGTGTCATCGCGTCCCTAAGCTCCTGCCAGTTCCTTCCTGACACCACACGGTATTATGCAGCAGAAAACCCTTTAAACGGCCTACAGGAGACCACAACCCTGACAGCACCATGCCCACCCATCCTTTCCATCCATGGAACTCAACCATCACCACCGCTCCTCATTCACTCCCATCCCAATCTCACCAACACAAATCCACCACATGCCGGGTCATGATGATCCTAACCACAACTAAAGGCCATCAAGGCAGAACCCCAACACAAGCATAGTACCCCTCCCACAACCCCGTACAAAACTCCCCCGCAACCGGATTCCACTTCAAAATATCCCCCGTCGTAACCCCATACTCCTTCGCAAGCACAAGACACGTATCTCCCAACTCCAGCAAATGAAACCGCGCACAATTATCCACCATCCCGTTCTGGATCGGTCTTGGCGTGATGACCCCATTCCATGGCTTCGTCGGGCTCGGCACACTCGGTGTTGTCACTGTCGGAGACGGAAGAGTCGGGAATCCAGGACCTGTGAGCAACCCAACGCAGACGTAGGCGCCCGCCCAGAGGTATTCGCATCCGTTTTGGAGGTACGCGTTCCAGGCGATGAAGTCGTCCATGGAGAGGTGGAAGAGGGTGATGATGGAGTAGCACGTGTCATCGGTCTTGGAAAGGTAGAAGGTTGTGCAGTTTGTGGTCATGTTGGGCATGATGGGGAGGGGGGTTTGGATGCCGTTCCAGGGCGGGGTTGTTGTTGTTGCTGCTGCGGGAGGGGCAGAGACGCGGGAGGGGAGATTGGCGAAGGACGTTTCCACTGCTGGGGCTGAGGCGGGAGGCGGGAAGGCGAGGAAGTCCATGGAGGCTACGCAGTAGGATTTGTTGAGTGGAAGGGAGGCGCATGAGGCTGAGGTAAGGGAGGGGTTCTGGGCGGGTGTGTTAGTTTTGGTTGCCAGGAGCAAGAAGAGAGATGGAGGAGGGATACCCAGCGGATGAAATCTTCGGGGGAAAGACCAAAGATTGAGTGGATGCTGTCGCAGGTCCAGTCGCCTGTGTTGTCGATCCACCAGACGCAGTACGCTGTGGTATTGGGGTCGGCTTCGAACCGCGGTTTTTGAGCAGCCGGTGCTTGGGGTTGGAGTTGAGGGGCCGCGAGGGCGAGAGTGGCTGTCGCCACGAGGGCCAAGGTGAGCTTCATCCTGTATGTCGAGACACAATTGTCGGCACTATGGCTTGTCCACTGCTAATTTGTCAATAGCATCGCGAGGAAGCAGTTGCTTTATACTCGCCGCCACATAGGTACTAGATGAAGTGTTAACCCAATGTGTTGGCGCAGCCGCAGTCATGAGTCGTTTGCCCGTAATGACTCGGCCGATCAGTCCAACCATAGGTCTGGGTTGGTGGCTTTTTTAGTGCTAATATCGCCCGCTGCACAGTGTGCCTGGGTGTAACGTCACTCTAGCGAACAGCAGCTCCCGGCGAGATGAGTTGGAAAGAGGCGCTCCGGCTAAATGTCGCCGCGCCACATACTGTTCTGTCTGTCCCGGATTGCACACTATACAGCAGGCGCCAATAGGACTCAAGATGTCAGCTATTCCAGGCATTCGCGTGGTACAAGGGGATAAAGTTCGTATTGACGGCGTCGAGGTAAGAACCGCCAACACTAGGAGATGCGAATGAATCATGACATTTTACAGAACTACGACATTGACTTCTTCGGTTTCATCTCGAACCCATCCAGCTCTGACACATTCCTGTACTCGACCTCGATCTCATCGACCCGCGAAATCTTCCCGTTCTGATCGGTGCCTAGGATCTCCCTGTCGCTACTGTCTACTGTCGTCCTTGAAGTCACGGCCTCGAGACCCGACGTCACGGTTTGTACATCGGCTGAAGTCTCTGTTGGGGACGACCGAGTTCCGCTGGTTCTGCCCCTGTCCGCCGTAATATCGCTTTGTAGCCGTCGAGAAGTCGCGGAACAGCACACGCAAGGCTGGGACAGAAGCCGCCATGATGGTGACAGAGATCTCGGCGTTGTCAAGCATGCTCCAGTGTGCAGCGTCGTCTGGGAGGAGGTCAGTAAGCTTCGTCGCTGTAAATGAGGAACAGGCTTACAAGAGTCGCCAGTGGTGAGCTTGCTGAGGAATGCTGTCTTGATGGTGGCCATGATGCCCGCTCTGTCTCGTGGGTTAGCATGTCAACAGTGCTGGAGGGCTGGAGGACATACGCAAAACCGATGCTCATGGCGATTCCGACACCAATCTTTTCCTTTGGCGGCAATCGCAGCTTCCAGATGATGGGCCAAGGCAAGAAGGCAAGAACAAAACTGCAGATGGCCGAGTAGACTGACGCAGACAAGTTAGCCACGCCTCTTATCGCTGGAGTAGAGGCACTTACCACCCGACGCATAGGCAATCCCCAGGTCAGTTGACGCTGGCAGACACTCGCCCTCCATTTTGGGGATCCAGGCCTTTTGAACAGGGTGGCAGCCAACCCACGGCATCATAGCATACACTGCGGCGATGATGTTGAGCGACACGATGATGGACCACAGCGGCAACCGCATCCTGCCTTCACCCAGACGGAGGATGGTGATAGCAAACGCCGTCTTACTCCAGACTGCGCCAGTCACCGTCAAAGTCATCCTGGCCATCGTGATGGGCGTCGAAACTTCGCGCGCAAGGTCCCACGGGTGCCGGCCGAAACCCATCGAGACCATGACCGAGAGCAGGATGCATGCTGTGAGATGGATGATCTGTCACGCTTGTGTCAGATGTTGAAGAACAATCGAAGAGAAAGGGCATACCCAGGAGGCCACCAACAACTTGTCGTCCCACCAAAACCCCCTTTGGCCTGCATACTTTGTATGGAGGCGCAGGCCCAGAAACGCAGCAGAGAGAGCCAGGAGGGCCCAGGCAACGCCACTTGCCTTTTGCCCGGCGGCCTCGTGGGAGAACAGGGCGGGACCCCCGTAGGCAGTCGACATTATTTTTTTCTGTGGAACAAGTCAGCGTTTCAACAGAAAAGCGGCGAACGCGGGGACTACCGTGGCTATATGTGGTGCGGGTGCTGTTTGTTGTCTCGTGCTTGATTCCGAAAGTGCCGGAGGAAACTAAGGCAGGTTCTGGGGACCTGGCCTAGCTTGGAAGTGCGGCAGCTAACGCACAGATACAGCGCGTTCTGTTCTCGGTATCAATCAAGATTACACCTGGCGCGGAAAGGAAGCCTCAGGCATCGCCCTAAGGCAGGGGCACTGGCGGGTAACCCGGTGACTCGGAACAAGCACATCTGATCAGGTGGCGAGGGGGCCAACCGCAAAGGTACCGTTACATCGGTGTACGCCTCATCCGCTGGAACCTCTTCATCTCCCCTGACCTCCCCTCAGCAGACCGACAAGTCGACCAGACTTCCGTTAGGGTGCCAAGACAGGAACACTTTCACTGCCTGTCGACGATACATCCCAGCTAAACCCAGTCCCGACAACCACCACCTCGACCCGATCTTTCAGCCTGAGGTCTTAGCACGAACTAGTCAATATGAGACTCTGCAGACGACCCCAAGAATCTTCTAGGACGTTTTCGTCAGCCCTTTGGCCAGTCTCTAGTCTAGGGGTAAACATCTAGCGTTTTCTTGGGAGCGTTCTCTCCGGGATCCCATGGGTCCGTCCGACACCCAACTGGCCCGGGCTCGCGTCCTCCCGGTCAGTTACCGGCGTGGTCATGGCGCAGCACGCGGGATAGCTAGAGTCCCAAGCGTCACTTCTCAGCCAATAACAACGCGTCCTGGTATCTGATACCATGGATAGCACTGATGACGGGGATATCATGTTGACTTTGAGTGGATATCCCGACTAGCACACCTTAGCGCGGCATCGCTTGTTGTGGTGCTAGACGACCTTGTGGGTCGGGAGATTTACCCGTCCCAAGCCTCGGGACATGTCAACTCTGCCAAGGGCCAAGGTGCATGACGGTACTGTCCTCGATCGTTGGCAACAAAACCCTCTCTGTTCAGAAGCAGGATCACCAACTCAAGATTTCTCGCGATCAACAGGCACCTCTTCAATACTGGCCTCTCGCCCCAAAAGGATTCCCCTGAGCCCCTCTAGGGCTAGAGTCCAGCCAGCGCTAACATCAGCTCCCCCACGGGAAAGAGGGGCCCCTCGGTTGACGCTGCCACTAGCGGCTCCAGATCACCCCATGGCCAAGAGCTATCCCGATTTTGAAATGACAACCCCATGGGCCATTCAGGAGGACGCCAACCAGAGTCAAGCCGCTCCCCCGGATTCCGAGTCTAATCGGCCCGACTGAGATCTGGGGGCGGAGGCGAGAACGGCGATGTGAAGAGCCACTACCTAGTTTTCGAGCGCGAGGCTGCGCCTAAGCGTCAAGTGTGATTCAAGATATTGGGA
This sequence comes from Cercophora sp. LCS_1, assembly GCA_036250225.1. Classification (NCBI taxonomy): domain Eukaryota; kingdom Fungi; phylum Ascomycota; class Sordariomycetes; order Sordariales; family Lasiosphaeriaceae; genus Cercophora; species Cercophora sp. LCS_1. Next base: position 55,595 of record JAPZLL010000046.1, read on the forward strand.
AACGGTGGTAATCTTGTTCCCGAGGTCCCAACCGTCAGTCTGACAAGGATGGTCGAAGCGGCACTGGGAGACCCCAACGAGGGCACTGTCGGAATGCCTTCTCTTGATTGAACTCCAACTCAGCTGACCGACGATTTGATGTCATTGAGGCCTCTTCTCTCTTCCAACGTCGGCGCTTTTCTTTTCTTCCGGCCAGTGTAGCGACAAAACCGGCACGCCGAATCAGGTTGATGCCATTCCAAGTCAGATGGATGGTTACTTTGAGATCTATCGTGCATCAGAATGAAGATGACGATGTCTTGCTCATTTCTATTTCTTTTTCTTTTTTGCAACCGATGATCAATCTCAGCATTCAGATCCTTCCTATCTTTACCTCCCATCAGTGAGCAACCGACTCCTCATTCGTGTATACGCCGTTCACAAGACCAGAGGCTTGCCAAGGTACGAGGTATATGGCCACATTCCCTCATCCCACAACCTCTTCCAGTAATCACTCCTCTCCGAACTGATCCTCCACACTCCCGCCACCAACCAGTCTCCCCAAATTCAACCTGACGCTCCACCTCAAATACGGCGTCATCTCCTTCTCCTTGCTAATAAACCCACCGCCCGGTGCCGTGATGTCTGACGCAGCTCCCTTTCCGAAATGATGGCTGAATAGCGGCGGTTGCACCGTCACGCAAACCGGCGCCTTTTCGTCGGCCCCAACATGCAGCCCGTCACACCAGTCCTTGAGCATGAAATCCCATCCGTTCGTTAGTGTTTCCAATCCAAACCGCCAGAGCAGTTTCCGTGCGCCTTGCTGGCTGACGGCGTAGGCCTGGGTGCATGCTGTTGCTTTGGAGGCGTGCACGACGCGCGTATGAGGCGGGTAGAGGTCGGCGATTTCGTCTTTGAGAGCAAAGGGGTGGGGTTTCATGTCTTTTGGGGCGGGGACGGTGGGGTCGTTGGGGATCGTGACTCGGAGGAGAGGGAGGGGTGGTGGTGAAGGCGAGATATTATCAGGGATGGGCTGGGGGAGGGAGGTGCCACAGTGGCCGAGCCAGAGGACGTCGAAGGCGTCACCGTAGGGGGTAAGTTTGGGGCGGAGGGCGGTTGGGAGCTGGGAGAGGGAGAGTTCGGATGGAGAGTCGAGTGGGAAGGTGGAGGAGAAGGGCTGGGGAGAGGGTTGAGTGAAGGCGTGGGCTGCCTGGGCAAAGATTTGGAGTTGGGATTTCAGGCGGATGTCCCAGTCGGCGTCGTCTTCGAGGATGAGGGCCGTGGTTAGGTTTTTCTGGATGATGCTACGCTTGTTAACACGGGAACCGATATGGTAGGAGAGGGCGTACTATTGAAGGGCGTTCATGTGGGCTCTCCATGACCCTTTGTTTCCCTTCGATATGCCCTTATCGACGCTGTCTCCCGGGAGAACCTTGTCGGGCACGTCCTTGCCTGATACTCCGTCAATCCACGTGAGATCAATGCCCGTCACAGCGGCTGCGAGCGTCATTGCATCGCGGCGGTCGGTACGTTCAGGCAAGTTGAGCACAAGGACCTCTTGGAACTGCATGCATGTCAGCGCCGTCGCTCACAGGGGCCAAGACAAGCGAAGGAACATACCCCCAAAGTTGCATTGAGAATATCAGGCGACGCCTTCCCCGAAGCTCTGAGGTACTGCAGAGGCGAGATTTGGTGCAACCTTGATGGCCTAAACAGCAAGAACAGTGCGGCCAGCACGAAGAGCGTCAGCCCGAGGATGCGGTAGCCGAAGAGCATCCTGCTTAGCAGGCGCCATGAAGATGCGCCACTTTACAACTCAGGAGACCGAATTGAAAGCACCATTGACTACGAGAATGGAGAATTTTACACCAAAAAACCGGAGTGACGTTGGGTTTCACGCACACGATCACGGACGGCAGGAACCGACGACGTGGACACATGTCTGGGTAAATGCGGGTAAACGAGGGAGCTAAGTCTTGGTTGCACTTGCCCAAATTAATCGTTTCACCAACACCTTGACTTTGAGATTTAGGTTTCGACAAAAATCTTGCATTCGACGCCTCAATCGTCATGTCACCTCGGCACGAGGCCTCGTCAATCAACGTTCCCACCCTCACTCAAACCCCCCTGGGCTTCCGAGCATAAATCCAAAGCAATGGCTCCTCCCAAACCTGATCTTCCCTACAAATCCCCGTCCCCGCCGCCTTCCCAGGCCAGTACTTGGTCTCCTCACTCTTGACAAGCTCAAAGCCCACCGCCTTAATCGCATCCACCGTTCCCTCTGGACTGAAATTCGTACACGGAATCGACCTCCCAACCCAAACGACCTCGACATCCTCCCCTTCAATCGCAACCGTCGCAAACAAGAAAACTCCGCCGGGTTTCAGCATCCGATACGCCTTGGCAATCGTCTCCCGAATCTCGTCCTTGGTCACACCAATGAGGATACTAAACATGATAATAACCGCGTCGAACTCTTCAGCGGGTGGATTCCAATCGCGGGTGTCGACTTTGAGGAACGTCGCGTTGGGGACGCGTTTCCGTGCGACGTCGACCATGCCGCCTGATACGTCGGTGCCGAGGACGTCGTGGCCTGCTTCGGACAGGGTGCTGCAGACGGGGACGCCGGGACCGCAGCCTATATCGACGATTTTGGCGGGGTGGATGTTGGAGGCGGCGAGTTCTGAGAGGACCCAGTTGATGGCCGTGTGTTGGTAGTCGAGGTCGGAGAAGGCGGCTTCGTACGAGGTGCTGAGTTCGTCAAAGACGATTTCGGCGCGGGTGGGCGGCGGCATTGTGGTGGTGGCCATGGTGGCAAGTTTGATAGATGGGGGATGGGAGATGATGGGCGTGGGAAGAGGTGTGGAAGAAAGAAAACATTGAGGAGGATGGGCGGTGATAATGAGGGGAATGCAATATCAAGATAAATACTCTGCGAGCTGGAGCGGGGTGGTGAGCATGGTTCCCCTGTTTGGTCTCCCGGTATCTGCGGATATCCATGTCGGTTTTCTCTTGCAGTGTTAGTCTAGGTGCAAGTCTCAAAGTGGTATAGGCCATGCTCTGCGATGTTGATGGTCAAGCTGTCTCTCTCCACTGTGGCTGCAGCTGCCGGGCCAATCAGTCGACATGGTTGTTAGTCATCTGTCTCTTACCCATGGCAATTCTCTGCGGGTTATCCAGTCAGGAGAGCCAGGCAATTGACTGACCGGAGCAGCATGATTAGAAACAAAAGGCTATGAGCACAGTTGTCTATCCGCCGCGAAAGATAAGTCACGGTTTGCGGTAATAAAAAACCGACACTTAACAGCTGGCTAGATCAAGGCGCTTCAACCGGTTCGGATGTTGAGCTGACATTGGATTCGACCCGAGTTGGCGGTTTCCTCGGTAGACGTTTCGCGCATGAGGTTAGAGCTGATCGAAGTGCGCTTGCCAGATTGACAGCCGCCGACAACTGGCCTCGCTTTCCCTTATGAGTAGAGCGTGCCATCACACCGGTTCTGCTCCGCGAGTTTCCCGCCGAGGACATTTGAGCAAATTGCAGCGCTCGCAGAGACTGGACTTGTGAGACATGTCAGGGTGTTGTCGGTCTGCAGGTTTGGGTTTGAACGCGCCAGCCATGTCAACAAGAATGTACGGGGAATGTCGGGGGGAATGCCTCGCTTGAAGGAGTTCAGTGGCGTCTAAGCGATTGAGCCAGCGACTGTATCGCTAGCGCGAGCAGATATGTAGCACAGGTTCTCGAAAAGTCGCCCCAGCTCAGGTGGTTAGAGCTCTCGCTTTGTCAGGCGTGCGTCAAGCTGAGGGGGCCTTTTTTCCACCCGACTTGAGCCGTCACAATTGTGCCGCTACTTCCCAGAACGCTGCTCTCTTTCACCAACCAGATGCGGCTCCCTTTCATCAGCCCAGCGCGTCAATGGCCATGGCAGGTGAGTTATCATAAATGACGAGCCTTCACCGGGGTGTTTATTAGTATTTTTTTTCCTTTTCCTCCCAGTCCACCTAGCCCGTCTCAGCCCAGTTCCCTATCCAGCCCTTCATGATGGCACGTTCTTCAGGTGTGTCCCCTCCTTCACCCCCTCGTCGCCATCACCACCATCGTCGTCGTCGTTCCCCTTCTGCATCCCAAACGCGCCCTCGTCGTTCCGCTCGATTGGCGGCGCGAGCGCAGCGGTCCGTAGCTGATGGCCCGTCGCCAGCGGCCCAGGACAGTCCCCTCGATCCGGCCCAACAGTTTGGTCTAGCCGGTCTAACTGTCCTCCCGATTCTCGGCATTGAGGATATTGCTACCACTGTGGGCAGACACGCCGAAAAACGCCGCTCCCGGCTGATCCAAGGCACTTTGACCCAAGAGGCGCTGATTTACTGCAACGCTACCACGTTGCACCTCGACGCCGTTCGTCCTGCTGATCAAGACGGAATCTACCCAGGCCGCATAACCTTTTTCGGGGACGAGAGTGGGGCCTTCTCTTCTTTAGGATGCCGCAGCCGGTTCATGAGGCTGCTCATCTCCGCCTGTACGAGGAAATTTTTGTTCAGATGGGAATGCACTGCTGGGAGAGGGATACAAGCATCTAACGTTTTTTTTTTTTTTTTGCGTGACCGAGTTGTTACTGTAAGGGATGTTCAAAGGCGCTGTGTTACGAAGCTTGATATCTATCCAATGCGCCTCCAAGTCAAAGATAGGTATCAAAAAGATTGTGTAAGTATCTCCATTAGCAAACATAAGCGGCGCTATGGTTCCATAATGGCATACTACCTGTCGCTACCCATGTTTCCAAGAGATAGCAGACAGCGACAAAGGCACTCGGAGTCTCAAATCATTGACAACGTGGCATCGTCCTGCGTCTCTGGCGCTTCATGCCCTCACACAGCAATCAGAGCTCTAGGGGACCTTGGGCTGGGGGACGAAAGTCGGTGTGTTATTACATGGTCTTGCAGATAATGCCTCGCCGCCTAAAGCGCCCCTAGTTACATTATCCACCCAAGTAGCTCATGAAACTAATCCGTCTCCTCACTCTCCTCCTCTTCACTCTTCTTCTTCTCCTTTCCCTTCTTGTCCTTGCCCTTCTTTGACTTTCCAGCAACTACCTTTCCCTTCCCCTTTTTCTTGCTCTTCTTCTCCGCCTCACTCTTCTCCTCGCTGCTGCTACTGCTGCTGCTACTACTTTCGCTCTCCTCACTCTCCTCACTATCCTTCTCCGGCCCTCTGTACACAAGGCTACTATCCAGCTTGTAGTCCGTAGCCCTGTAGTAATCCCTCTTGGCCATCTTATCCTCATCATGTCCATGCGTCAACTTCAGATACTCGTCAAACTGGGATGCGGCTTGCGCAACGATCTTGAAGTGCTTCTCCTTGACCACGGGATTTGCGTCGCCCTTGCGCTTGGCATTAAACTCGGCGAGAGCCAACACCGTCTGGAATGTGTTACGGATCTGGCGTCCATTCCAGCGCAGCGTCTTCCACGAGTTCTTGACCCAGTCGACAACACGCTTCTCGGCGGAGTCGTACACAAAGCTGGGAAGGCCACTAGCGGCGCGATCAGCATTGACCTCGGCGATGCGTTTGAAGTTTCGCTTGAAGATTTGGATGGTCTGCTTTCGGTCAAGGCGTGGGTAGTACAGCGTGAGATGCAGACGGGAGCGGAAGGCGTCGTCAATGGTGCCGACGCGGTTGGTAGTTAGGAATAGGATTCCCTGGTAGTACTCGAGTATGCGGAGGAACACAGATACAAGACCGTTGCGTTGGATGTCGTGGTGCTGTGGTGACAAAGGGTTAGAAATACGGCAAGAAATGGTGACGATGAGTCTTACATCGCGCTTGGCAAGGAACACGTCAGCTTCATCGAGAAGGAGCACGCAACCCCATTTGTGAGCAAGCCTGAAGTGTGCTTCCATGTTTCTTTCGACATCTTCAGGCCGGTAGCCAATATCGCCTGAAAGGGTTAATTAGAAGAGTCAACCCGCAGCGCGAACAGAGAGAGTTTTCTTACCACACGTGATGGGATACAGCGGCTTTTTGGTGTGGGCAGCCACGCATTCTATCATCATTTCAGTGGGATGTTGCGTCTGAGAAAGCGCATAGGCAGGGTGAACTCACCAGCTGTGGAGGTCTTGCCGACTCCCGGGACACCATGAAGAAGAATGATGCACCCCTTGCCTGTTTCCCAGTTAGCATGAATAGACGCTTGCGCAGAAACTCGAAGGCTCACCTTTTCCACTCACGAGATCCATGCCAACCGCGTCGTGTTGGGAGCCTAGTTCCCTGGTGTATGTCTCCACCATGGCCTGAACCATCTCGCGATGGCCATCAGGTAGCACAAGGTTCTCCCATTCGTTGTTGTGGGCCACAGGCTTGAGGTGAACGAGGTTCAGGAGAACTGCCAGCCCGAGTTAGTAAGCGCAAGAAGCAAAATGTCTCTGAGTCTCAGCGTACCCCATTTTCGATTCCTAAGAGCGTAGCCGGGCACGGCTCCAGGCAAAACGAAAACCAGTCGGTTATCCTCCAAGATCTGTGCAAATCTATCCAGGCCTTTGTGACCCTGTTGCTTGGCCGCTTCGTACTCCTCCAGTATGAGCCGCAACGCTGTTTCTTGTCTGTCCCGTCTGCTCCTTTGCACATCGTTGTATGTGTTGACACAATGCGACCGGGAAAAGCACCACGGCTCGTGACAAAAATCCGATTGAGGAGGAGTCATCCGATGGTCGTAGACGTCTTTGCTCTCAGTTGGTGAACTGTACACCCAAGGTCCCGCGCCAGGGGGCGCAAAAGCAGGTTTATGAATTACGTCTTTGCCAGCATCTTCATCGCTCTCGAATGCTAGCTTGATATCAACAACGCAAGGGCTATTGATCTGCAATCCGAGCGTCAGCAGAAACACATTTACCAAGGCACCGAAGGGGATGTTGAACAACAGTACCTCTTCACGCTTGACTCCGGTCGTCATCCCCTCATACTGTATATGGGAGACGCTTGTCATCTTGATAAACGTCCGTCCTCGATCAAGTAGCGAGTCCGCCAAACCCTGGACGTAGCAGACGGGGAATGCCTGGAGATTCTTGATCTCCATCTCATCTTCATAAGGCCTGAAAACGAAGAGCTCCCGCACAATGCCGTACTGCACACCGTTGAAGTCAATGTATAAACACGACACGTAGAACTCGGTGAATGTGTCGCGGATTCTCCGGATCACCTTGTCCGACTGGATGGCGGATTCTGGGCTTGGAACAAATTCTCCATCCAAAACCCGGTTCGGCACCAGCGATTTCGAGGTTGGCAGGCCCCCTGAGCTAGCCAACACTCTGAAAGCTTGAGGGGTGTTTTGCCTCATCCGAGATGCCGCAATTGGAACTGCCTCAGTGCCCGGTACCATCCCCAACGCTGGGACATACTCCGCCTGTGTGGCGTCTCGTGCAGGCGCGTAGATGATATCCTCCGCATCAAATAGCATCCACAGATTTTCATAGGCGACATGCTGCACAGCGCCACTCCGCAGACGACCGTAGAGCGAAATACTCTCCGCAAGATACTCGTCGAGAAATTCCAGGACGATCTTGAAATGAGACCATGCCAACCGGGTGTATTGTTGAGCAGTAGGGTTGCTGTGATTTGGCTCTAGAAATCGGGAAGGATAAGTATCTGGTCAGTTCTGCGTGTGGTGGTCAGTGATGGCATAGGTTGACTCAGACATACCAGGTGTCCCTTCCTGTTCATCTCTGTGGATTTGATCACTTATTAGGACGGGTTAGTCGGTTCATAGTGCATCATCGTCGAAAGAGAATAATGGACTTACCCCCTGGGGCTGTCACCAAACTTGGAATCCAGTATGGCAAAGTGCTCCTTCATGCGAGCATAATTCCGCAGGAGCGGCCGAAAAGGCTTCCCGACCTTCAGAAGCTTTCCATCCATAAAAGTAACGGGAACGCCAGGAACAGAGCCTCTAATGAAATTGCTGACGTCAAACGAGTCTATGCAGATCATCATGATGTCAATGTCAGCGTCAGCGGGCGATGGCGGTTCTGAGGCTGCCTGGTAGCCAGGCGAAGGAGCTGCCGTGGTCGGTGTGTAAAGTACTCGCACAAGATCCTGGACGCCTATACCACGTTGAAACGCACCCGGGTCTCTCCTACCAGCAAAGTTAGCCATAGTACAGCTCCGGACCACGTCCTTGACGACTCAACGGACCAAGGCGACGACTTGATGTCACGATGCACATCGGGGAGGTCACCCCACTGGTTCAGATAAGACCTGGAATCGTAGAAGCGAATCGCCAAAGAAAAGCCTAGAGGTATTTCCTCACTACCCGCCTCAGATGCGGGAGACTTCGGTTCGGGGGACGGCGAGGAATCTCTGCTTCGACGGTCCTCCTTCTCGTTCTCGAGCCGCTCGAGACGATCCTCGAGAACTCGCAGGTAGTCAACGACGCCCCGGACAAGATTTGACGCTTGAGTCTCTGGGTCTTCCCCCACCTCAAACACTGGCCCCGGCGGCGGTGGCACCATGGTGGGCAGCAGGGGGCCGAATTGTCCATCGCCCGGATCCGGCTGACGATAGATCTGACGTGGTGCACGGGCAGGTATGGGGGCGGTGGCGCGCCTGTACCGCTTGGTTGTTGCCAGTTTCTTCTTGTAGGCTGCAAAGATGGATTTAGAGTCGAGTTTACTGGCGACCGTGTTCACGAGCTGCTCGGCGCTGTAGGCGTCTACCCCGACACACGCATCGTCGCTGTCAGACGAGCTTGGGTCCCTGCCCGACGAGCCGTCAGAAGTTACAGACGCATTTTCATCCCCATCCCCTTCTTCATCAGTTGTGTGGGCAACGGAACCATCGGGTTTGTCAAGGGTGGCGTTCTGCACCGATCCCGCGTGCGATGGTGGGCGTGACGCCTGCGAGCTTTCAACAGGCGCCTTGACGGTGTCTTCGGCAGAGTCGCCAGGCACTGACGTTTCTATCGAAGTTGCAAGTGGCTGGTCTGAACACGTCCCGCCTAGTAGTGAATTAGTCAACTCGAATTCTGGGATGTAAAGCAAACACAGCATACCGGTGTCAGTCTTACCGCCCTTATGCTCCCCTGGAGGCTCAGTTTCGACTTGGGGTTGAGAAGGCATCGCGATGACTGCCGGGAGCTGAATGATTGTTGTCTGAAGCGAGGGCGCTTGGCCTTCAAGAAGGGCGAAAAGACGGTCCTCGCTCGCTTGCTTGCGACGAGATGGTAAGCGCCGACAACCCCTTCGGAGATCCTGGGTGAAAGGAGCACCTGAAACGAGCGACTTCCTTCGCCCCCAATGCAATCAGCCGGATAGGGGAACGGGCGTCCTTTCGCATTTGATGAGTCCGAATCCCCGCCCATGATTGGTTGTCCACCCACCACAACCTGCTGCGTGGCTCTTGTGCACGTTTCGTTGTAAGCGGGGGAACAGTGATGCGACGCATTGGAAATTGGTGTGCGCTGCCAAGTCCCTCACAAAATAAACCGCACACCAGCAAACTCTGAGAGTTATTTCCAGGAAAAAAGGAACTTACTTAATATTCCGAGACACAATCCAATAGTCTAAAGACTATGGGATATTCTTTCAGTACTGCAGCTTCATATCGCCGCGTATCAAAATATGACATAGCCCGTCTCGGCCATATGACGGGGTCTAGGATGGTTTATTGTACGGTCCTTTTTGTCACCCACTTGGCCATCCGCCAACGTCTCGCGGAGTTGGTTGCCTGGTAATACGCAATGCACCACATCGTTAGCCGAGTGTCGGGGCCTCACAGAACTCGACAACAGATCGCATCCCCAGGCAGGCGTCATGGAGGCAGCTCCTGTTGTATTCCGAAAACCGACGCGCACCAACTCTGCCGCTGAGTTCGTCGAAAGGGGAGCCGGCATGGAGGTGTTGATGAAGGGTGAGGAGACACCGCAAGGTGTGCTTGAGCTCCAAGCCCGCTCCGAGTTTGTAGTCGAGATCGATCGATTCGCGCCAAAGGGGGTTGTTTTCGAGTACATCAAGCCCGCATTGTCCACAATTCAGTAGTCTGACACCATCACAGTCCAACGATATGCTATGCAACATCACAAAAAAGCGTGGCTCGATTCCAGCAGACGCTCAAGAAACTCGCAGCTGTACTCAGCGAGCGAGGGGTCGATAAAGAGCTCGGCATCGAGATCAAGCAGCCGGGTGATGTCGGATTCAACTTCCAGTACCTGCTGGGGATTACAAACAAGCTCCAAGAGGGTCGGAACACCCCAAAGACCAAGACTTGCAAAACATTTGTCCGCGAGTGTTATCGAAAGGTCGAGGATCGTCGAGGCGTTATCGTCGGAATCCTAGAGATGGTACCCAACGATATGTACGGCTCGGTCCTCTCCGGAGGCTTTACGCTCATCATGGCGGTAAGCTAAATATTCTTCGAAGAAGCCCCTGGCCCACAGATGGCAGCAGAAGAATCAAGCAGAACCAAGGCTGGCGGACGAGTCCTTGGCCATGGAATTAGTTGGCTGACCCTGAATGATGCAGGCCGTCGAAAAGCACGCAAAACAACGGGAGGAAATCCAGAACTGGCTCGCCGCAATACCAGAGACACTGGACGAGGTCCAGCGGTTGTATGAGCTTCATCGCAAATCTCAAAGGCTCCACGAGTGTGCGAATGAGGTCCTTGTGTCGATGTTCTCGGTGCTAGAGCGAATCGTGAACAAGATAACAGAGTCTTGGCGAGGTAATTTCCCACCATCTGGCTGAAATCAATGTTGACTGACGAGTCACAGATCGGATTGGTGTTTCAATGGTCGCCGAGAGAGCCGAAAAGATCAAGGGCGTATTCAAGAGCAAATCGAAATCAACGGCCCTCGTACAGACAACCTCGGCAACCCTGCAGACATCAGCAACACAGAGCATGGAGCCCGACGAGGAAGGCAAGAACTTAACAATAGAGGACGCCCTGAATGACTTCAAGCTTCAGATGGCCCGGTTCCAGAAGGAAGTCGACATGTGCTCCCAGGAGAGAATGGGACGCATTGAAGACGACACCACCGACATCAAACGCGGCACCCTAACAATCGCCAAGGAGATCAAGGGTAAGCGCCTCCTCCGTTGACGATCAAGGATGCTAACCCTCGCAAAGAGATGCGAGAATCGGTAGCCGGAATGGAGAAAGCCGGACAGGATGCAATCGCCTGGATCGAGAACCAGGTCCTGCCGAGGATCGATCGAGCCCAAGCAGACGCACGGGACGAACTCCTTCTGCATCTCCAGAACACTTTTTACCGGGTCATCGCCAGCAACCCCCTCTTTAACTCCAAGACAGGAGGACGTGAGTGCCCCCAGTTGATTATCGGCCTTACCACACTGACGTACCACAGTCGACTACGATGAGCTGAAACGCCCTGAGATCGAGGCCCCTAAGCCCCCGCCGCCCTCATACCGCGAACGCAACCAAGGTATAGCCTCGCGATGGATCGACAAGCTCAAGTTCGAAGCCCATCCTCTCGTAGACATCAAAGATTGCCTCGATCGTTCAGAACTTCTGCGATCGGAGGGGAAGAACATCGCCAACTACATCCTCAACTCGGACGAGTTAGTCGCCTGGACAAGAAAAGACGAGTCACGAATCCTCACGGTCGAGGTCTGGGATCCCCCAACCGAGTTGAACAACCCGCTTTCCTTCGCCAGCGCCGCACTGGTGACGACCCTCATGAGCGCTCAAGCGTTCCCCGTGCTGTCTTTCTTCTGCCAGCATCGCAACAATGATTCGCCCGCCGAGGACAAGTCCGGTCCGATCGCATTGGCGAACAGCTTGAATGCACAGCTCCTGGAGTTCATCGCGGACCACCGACCGAATGTGGACCTCGAGCAGTTGGAGGAGCAGCCGTTCTTCAAGCGGTCGAGGAAGGAGATAAAGGAGGCGATCGCTCTGCTAGAGGCGTTGTTGACGTCGCTGCCGCGGGGCGATCAAGTCTTTATCGTATTGGATTGCTTTTCGTGCCTGTCCGGCCGAGATAAAGACGGGGAAAAGGTCATCAAAAAGCTGTGTCGCATCGTCAAAGGCGAGGGGGATGTCAACGTTCGGCTGCTGGTGACGGATCCTCCCGCCAATACCAAGGCCAGGGAAGCGGCGGACTTGTCGCTGTATGTGCCCGATTCTGTGATCGGGTCAGGGGTGCTGAATGTAGCGGAGACGACGAAGAAAATCTCCAAGAAGGTGAAAGCTCAGCGTAAGGGAAATGATGCCGAGGAGGGCAAAAGGGATGATGATGCGTGATGAAGAGCGGCGACAAGGCACTTGTCTTGCCAGGAAGCCGCCGCCAAGCAGGTGTGCAGGCAGGAGCCCAAGGAGTCCGACGTCATCCACGGAAGTTGGGTTCGCGCCTCCGAGGCAGAGGCGTGTGATGAGGAAGGTGCGATCGGAACCACCTGTCCGGCCGAGCCATTGCTACCTATTATTTTGAGATTTGCTTCCCGCACTTCCCTTTTGCTTCCCTCCACACACAAATTTACGCGTAAGCCCTTTGCCCACCGGTACTTTGATTAGATATTGCACGAGGGCATGAAGCACTAGCAGCACGACGCAACAAAACACATGTGGTGATACGTTGCTTGAGGTTTGAAAAATATATTTGCCGTGATGCCCGCCGCGGATTTTAGCTTGCCTCCTTGGATACAAGTAATAAAACGCCGTCTAAAGTCAAAAGGCCTTTTCTTGAGATTGCAAATGCTGACATTGTTTTTTTGAGTATAACGAGGCTTCTGTTTGCAATTCCAAATTGTTTCGAAACTGTGTAACGCTCTTATATTCTTGATGTAAAGCCATTTAAAACAAGTAGGCAGCAAAAGGGGCGTCTGTAAATGTTGACGAGTTTTGGGTCTGGGAAAGCTTGACACGAGAAAAAAGAGGAAGAGAAACCGATATTCATGGGAATGTTCGCAGCGATTATGTTTTTGTATAGTCAAGCTCGTATTCCCTTAGTGCGTTAGAGTCCGGGAAAACTTTGGGATTATAATATGCCAGCTGGGAAATATACATGCCTAAACCATTCGGTAATGTGTTGGGAAATCCAGTGAAGTGAGTCATTGCTATCATTTTTTTCCCATCACGATACCAACACCTTGCAATGCGATGTTTTACACAGATATTACATGCCCCTGTGTCTTGTCCTTACTTAGCCAAGAATTTCTGGAACGCCTTTTGCTCAATGACGACGTTGCCCACGGCCCTCAGCTTCTTGCGACCCTCCTTTTGCTTCTCGAGCAGTTTCCTCCGTCGCGTAATATCCGAAGCATGCAGCTTCGCCAGCACATCCTTTCTAAACGGCTTAATTGTCTCACGAGCAACAATCTTCTTCCCAGCAGCGGCCTGGATGATGACCTCTGGAGACATTGTTAGCAATAACACACACGCAACAAGACGGAAACGTACCAAACATCTGTCGATCGACATGCTCCTTGAACTTGGTCACCCACTGCCTCCCAAGTCTGACCGCCTGACTGTTGTGTACCACCCTGGCGATGGCATCTACCGCCTTCTTGTTGACCAGAAGGTTGAGCTTGACCAGGTCGCTCTCACGCCACCCAGCATCCTCGTAATCAAGCGTCGCATACCCCTTGGAAGCGCCCTTGAGCTTGCCAAACAGATCATCGACCAAACTGGCTGCCGGTAGCTCGTACTTGAGGATGACCTGGGTGGCATGGAAGAACTCAATGCTCTTCTGGATACCACGCGCGTTCTCACAGATCTCGATGATCCGTCCCAAGTATTCCTCCGGCAGGGTGACCGTAGCGTTGACAAACGGCTCGTAGACGGTGGCGCTGCGTATCTTCGGATGATCCTGGTCAGGGAACTCGGCGGGGTTGGTGATAATGGTCTCCGTCCCGTCCCTCCAAACGACCTTTGTCGGGACCGCGGGCTCAGTGATGATGATATCGGCACCATGCTCCTGTCGTAACCTGTCCTGAAAGACAGAGCAGTGCAAGCTCCCCAGGAAGCCCAGCCGCCATCCCGCTCCCAGGGCCTCCGAGTAATCTTTCTGTAGCGTGATACTGCGATCGTTCAACACCAGTTGGTTGATACTGTCCGACAATTTCCCATAATCGCCCTGATCCGTCGGAAACGCCGCCACGAAGACCATAGGCTTGGGCTCCTCAAACCCAGGGTACGGCTCGACCTTATCCTCGGCCCCAACCGTCGTAAACGTATCCCCAATCTTGGAATCCTGAATCCTCTTCATACCCGGGTTAAAATAAACATAACCCACCTGCCCCGCCCTCAACACCTTTTGCGGCACCGCATCCGGATACTGAATCCCAACCTCGCCCACAATATACTCCTTCCCCGTCGCAAAACTAACCACCTTATCGCCCGCCCTAACCGTCCCATCAAATACCCTCACGAGCAAAACCACCCCCTTGAAGGTGTCATACCAAGAATCCACCAGCAACATCCTCAACAACCCCTTCGGATCACCCACCGGCGCAGGCACCCTCTCAATAACGGCCGGCAACACCTCCCCGATCCCCAGCCCCGTCTTCGCACTAACCTTGACAGCACCACTGACATCCAGCTCAAACACCTCCTCCAGCTGTCCCAGTGCCCGCTCCACATCCGCCGTCGGCAAATCCACCTTATTCACAACCGGCACTAGTTCCAACCCCTGCGCAAAGGCCAAATAGAAATTCGCCACCGTCTGCGCCTGCACACCCTGGCTCGCATCAACGAGCAAGATGGCGCCTCCGCAACTGGCGTACGACCGCGTCACTTCGGCGCGGAAATCCACATGGCCCGGCGTATCCACCAAATGTAGCAGGTAATCCTCGCCTTTATGCCTGTAAATCATGGTGCACGTCTGCGCCTTGACTGTGATGCCGCGCTCGCGCTCGACGTCCAGCTTGTCGAGGATTTGCTTGTTGCCGTCCGAGGCGGATATGGTGCCAGTGTGTTCGAGCAGACGGTCGGAGAGGGTAGATTTGCCGTGGTCGATGTGGGCGACGATGCAAAAGTTGCGGTAGCGGTCGATGGGGATTTGGGAGATACGGGCCTCGAGGTCGGCCGCGCGGCGTTCGAGAGGGAGGGCGGGCTTGCTTGAGGTCGTGTTCGTGCGAATCTGGGAGGTGGGGAGGAGGAGAGAGAGTGATCGGAGACATGGCCGGAGAAGGAGGGGAGAGGGGGGCTGTCGCGGGAGGCGGCGGATGGTGCTACCTGTGAGGGAGGAAACCGAGGGCGCTCGGCTTCGCAGCGGGAGGCGCAGCCATGGTCGCATGAGGGCGTCGAGACCCGACGCACTACGCATGCAATTGGCGCCTTGGGGGCATGAAATCTCGTGGTGGTGACAAGTAGCGTGTCGTGATGGTCTTTCGGCGGTTGTTCTGCGCAGTTCGGGATGTGGTCGCTAAATTTCACCCGCCCAGATTTCGTAAATGTCCTTATCTTATCGGGCGCCAAGACAAGGCGGAAGTATCGCAACAAGTAAATACGGGCATTTCCCTAACAAAGGGGGTATAGTCTAAGTACAGGTACCTGCGCCGCCCTGGGCAAATCAGGATGGCACCAGCAAACACCGCGCAAGGTGCGTGTGGCTCCCACGCTATAAACAAAGCCCCTATATACGTCCACATGGCCCAAAAGTCCATACATTCATCCCAGCTGTGCCAGACAAGTCCAAGTCCAAGTCGCGTCCACATCATTATCCGCTCAGATCGTAGCTCTTGGCGTTTCTGGCACTCCTGACACCACTTCTTCCACTCCAAGCACTCGTCGTGCTCCCAGCGCTCCAGCTGCTGCTGCGGGACCCGTTCTTTCGGAACCCGCTGTGGCCGAGTGTAGTAAAATAGCGAATCGCCGGCGACAGCTCGCCGCTCCGTCCACTCGGGCTGTGGTCGCCCTCCTCGTCGTATTTCTCTCGCAGATCCAACAGTCCGGATGGTAGATCATCGCCAAGATCGGGGGGTGTAAGTGGTCCTTCCTAGTTGACAACCCATTCGCTGCCGCGCTTGATGAATTTGTCCAGCATCAACGTCAGATCCGAGAGCACAAAGCGACAGATGTAAAACCCAAAGAACTCGGCCGCATGCCTAGTGCAGAGCTCAAGCCCAACTTGCGTCTTGTCGGCGTGTCGCAGCCCAGGATCCTCAACCTGTCTCGCGATTTGGTCTGGGCGCCCGGTTAGCATGGTTCTGCAAACTGGATCTAGCCGGGCAAACTTACCAATTACCTGAGCGACATCAAACAATCTAGCCAACGAGGCCATGTAGGCTGCATTGGGGCCTGAAAACTGTGCGCTCCCGATGTCCCGCTTTGCCGGTCGGCTGGTCGGATGGCTGGTCATTGGCAGGCTCGGCAGCAGCGTATCCTTCCCGCCAGCCCCGTCGACTGACGTAGCGACCGCACTAGCTCCCCCGCTTCCACCCTTGCCGCCGTACGATGTCGCCATGCCCGGCAGGTTGGCCGAACTCCCCTTGCTACGTAGCCTTCGCCAAGAGAAACTACTGCCCTTGCCGGTGACGCTAGCTGACCGCGGCATCGACGAAGCCTCGCCCTCGACGGCATTGGCGTCCTTGAACATGGCACCGGCGCCTTGGACGCCAACCTCGGTTCCGAGCTTCCGTGTCAAGACGGCCTGGATCTGCTCCAACACACTCTCCAGCGACTGCATCTCCTCGAGAACCGCGTCGGCGTCGCAGTTATCGACCTTGGCCAGCTTCTGGAGAGCAGCAGTGAGGTAGTCGCAATTGGCAATCTTGTCTTCCAGGTTCTTGAGCTTCACGCCCTTCACGCGCCAAACGTCTCTCGGGACAAAGAGCTTGTTGCTCAGGTAGCCTCCACGGGGGTGGCAGAGGGTCTGGTAGAGGCACCGCATCAGCCAGAATGGTCGGAGCAACGTGTCGTTGGGGCAGGGCTCGAGGGGAACTGGCCCATCAGGCATCACCGGATTAGGCGAGCCTGGTGTTGTCGGCGAATGGATGTGGTTCTCGAACAAGTAAAAGCCGCCCGTCGCCAGACTGTTTGACCGCTCTTTGGTAAATGCAGCTGCGAGAGGCGTCGGAATAGACGGCAGCGTAGGGAGTCGGGTGGAAGAGCCACCGATCCCATACTGGTTACTTAGAGGCGTGCCCGGCGACAGATCGGATGCGTCGTCAATGTTGATATTTGAAACAGAAAGATTTCGAGACTTGATGCTCTTGAGGCTTGACGACGAAAAGTTCTTGCGCAAACCCGGGCGCGCAACCGACGGCGAACCCGAGCGAGGTAGGTCATCTTGAGCGAACGCCGAGGGTGGCAGAGGAGGGGTGCTCGTCTCGTCGCGAATCGTGCTGGGGACCGGGGACGGAGTTGGTTTGGCTGACAGAGGTGCTGTTGTTCTTGTGGGACCCGCTGACAAGGCCTGGCGCTGTTGCACGATGTAGCTTCCGGATTTTGGAGGCACTGCCGGAATCGCTGGTCCTGCCGTTGCCGGAACGGTTGCTTGGGTAAACTTCGAAGTCTCGATCTTCAACTGCTTTGGATTCTGCCCCGACATGCGCCGGTTCCTCACACTCTGTGTTGAACCCTGTGAGCCTGCCGAGTTGGGTTGCGGCGGGAGCTGTGGGAGAGCCTGCTTGGGAGGCGGCTGCAATGGCCCCGTCGTCTGCGGCAAGGGAAGGTGTTCGCTCACCGTCGTGAGCACCGTTGTGGAAGTCGGCGGGTTGGACCCCATGGAGCTGTGCCAGGTCCGGTTCGTCCCCCAGCTGGAATCCGATTCTCGCGGTACACCAGGCCTGGGCTGTCCAAACGCAAAGTCTTCGATAACATAACCCCTGGTCATCTCTTCCAATATCCGTTCCTCTTCGTCGGTATCGTTGCCATCATTGTCGTCGCCAAATCCTCCGCTCAAGGCCTCCTGCTGCCTGTATTCTTCGTCCTCCATCTGTTGTTGTAACCGCAGTTTCCTCTCTCTTTCAACCGCCAGCTCCAGCGCTTCCCGCTCGCTCTCCCGCACCTTTTCTCTTGCCAGCTCTACCCTCCGCAGCGTGCTTACGGGTTGGTCCTGCCTTTCGTCTTGGTATATATCGTCGCCAAATTGCGAGTCGGGTTCATATCCATCATCATACGCAGCCTCAATCGCATCGTCGAGCGCAGCGTCGAACTCAGCCTCTGTGTCTCCGCTAGGACCCCGGATGTGCCTCCGCCTGATGTTCAAGGATGACGACCGTGAGTGAACAGAAGAAGCGCTACTGCCAGCAGATTCGTCAATGGGGTCGAGCCAAGAGACGGATTCGTGGCTATTTCCTCGTTGGTGTCCTCTCTGAGGAGCGCTAGGGGCGAGCAAGGCCCCAGACATGGAAAAATCGGCTCGAACTATTCCGTTCGGACTGTCTCGCTCTGGCGGAGGTGGGGGTGGGTGAGATGGCGAAGACGGTCGTCGCGGGGACAACGGAGGCGGCATGTACGGATCGTCCATCGGCGGTTGTAGCCTTAGGCTTAGATTGCTGTCCTGCCGTGCCCTTGAAAAGGCGGAGTGGAGAGAATACTGTGAGTTCAGGTGTGTGCCTGCGTTAACCTGAGGGTCACGCGAAGTCTCGACCGACAGCCCAGGCGGGGCTCTCGAGGCCAGTGGTCGCCGTGCCACAGATGTAGGCATCGAGTAACTTGGAATTGCGGGTTCGCCCTTGAGTTCGTGACCTCGCCCATTTGGACTTTTTGGGGAACCCAGGAAGCCTGTTCCAACAGGACTGCTGCCAATCTGTGCGGCAACAAGTTCGCTTGAATCGTTGCTTTCTGGACGGTGCGGCAGTTCCTTGTCATCCACCTCAAAGCCCCCGCCGAGCTCGTCAAGCTCAATAATACGAGCCGTATACGTTGTGTGCTACAGGGTAGGTATGTTAGCTAGATTCCCTTCAAGAAAGCAGCCCTCGCAGAGCCAAGTCTACTTACAATTGCCTCCAGCTTATTCCGGTCTTCCTCGGCAGACGTTCTCTCCAACACCTGCTGAAGCAAAGCACACGCTTCTGAATACGCTCTCCGCGCACCCTCTATATTTTGGGCATTGTCGAGCTGCACTGCCGTGTTTGCTTTTTGCAGCGCTTTCGACAACATGGCCTTTTGTGATGGCGGCCTGCCAGGCTTCTCACGATCCCGACTCCGGACACCAGACTCTGCAACGCCATTGGCGCCAGATGATCGGGTTCGGGAGTGGCCCCGGGCATCGCGGTTCTGTGTGTACGGCATCGTCATATCCGGCGCAGCCCTTGCGGCTATGTAGTCGGGATCTAATTCCTCGACCAACAATATACCCACGTCCTCTTCTAGGATCCGCGGCGCACCATCCCAGTACAGCCCCGGATCGTCACTCGGCCGCCTGGCGTATATCGGTCGGGTGGGTGACAACCGCCCTAATACATTTGCTCCGCGCACTTCTTCCTCCAGTGAGGGACCTGTCGATATTCGTGGGAGGCTCTGGAGCGGGGGGATTGGCGCTAGCGCTGGCGAGTCGCTGCGCACTCTGGCAGGGGGCTCAGGCCGGGAGGAATCGCTTGCGTTGGACAGCCGACTCTTGTGAAATTTACGGGCCGGTGAGCCAAAGACCTCGGTGCTGACGCGGCGCGTGAAGTTGGTGAGGTTCGAAGCACGGCTCGATGTCGTCGATGCGGACCAGCGGTTGAAGTTGCGGAAGCCGTCGCTCAGGCCGCCCGAGCTGCTAGACCGCGAGTGGCCCTTCCAGCGCGAAGGTTCGAGTTCTCTGACCGGTGTAGTCGGCGGCTGCTCATTGAACGGATCCTCGGCGATGGTGGGCGCGTCTCGTGCGGCGGGGTCGGTCGATATCCGCGCCGGGGGGAACAGCGACGGCGGTCGCGGGTGGGTTGTGGTGGTCGAGGGGAAAGTGGTGTAGGATGATCGGTGAACGGCTGGTGACGGTTTGTGCTGGCTTGTGGGAGCGGGCTGGCCCGCAGGGGTGCCTCCAGGGGCCCCCTCGCGGTGACTTGCGTCCGCGTCCGGACTGGCTAATCCGCGTTGTTGCGGGCGTGTTCGCGGTGAAGGCGACGTGAAAGGTTGCGGCCCGGTGCGCCTCTTTGCCGGTGGTGTTGTTGTCGTGGTCGAGAATTTCGAGACGGCGGTCGAGGTCGAGGGAGACGCAGCTGCGGCAGCGGTTGGGGGCATTTCTGGCAGTCAAGACGGGCGTCCAGCTCCAGCATGCCCCAGGCCCAGAGCAGCCGGCCGGATTGAGACAAGACGGGAAAGCGGACACGGCAGTCCCAGGGGAAGCCGAGACAGAAGCGGAATGGGGGGAACAACCACCACGCTGCGTGCCTAGTGTGCCAGCGCCCAGGGAGAACCGAGAGTGACAATCAGCCGGACGCGTGACGACTGATCCCTCGGGCAGCCGTTGGCCGCTACTACGTAGCACAGCAGCTAACGTTATTGACGAACGGTGCTCTCGAGCTTAGCTCCGGTGCAATTGGTGTGCTCCCAATATGCTCCACCGCCCGAATCACTCTTTAGGTCGATTATTCCGTCGCAATTCGCGGCGTTGATCGTTGTTGGCCAGGGGCGGACAAATCCTCTCTTCAACAACAGTCAACTCGCAGGAAACGGATCGAAATCTGCGTGTCACAGGCGGGCACCGGGCTGCGACGCGGTGCGGGCTCGATTCTGCTGACACAAAACGGCGGGTTTTGAATGGTCAATCGGGTCCGGAGTTTGGACTGGCGTGCTGCTGGCTGCTGGCTGCTGCAGTGCGCAAAAGCTAGGGGGCTGAATGTGGCCCACGATTGACGAGCTCGGACCCAAGGCGACGGTTCGCCTTTTCATAGCACCTCGCCAGCCTTTTTGCCTGTCGCCGCCTTTGCTTGTGCCAGCGAGTCAGCCCATCCAGACGTGTTTACGCATCCTGTTTCTCCCTCTGCATTATCGTCGACAGCGAGTGTGGCCAGATGTCCTCTGCTCACCGGCCCTGCGTCGTCAGCGCCTTCCACCGGATTTCGCCGCCACGTCCGCCCGAACCGCGCCCTCCTCAGCTGTCGCTGCTGCTTTCGTCTCGCTGTCCTCTGTGGCAGGCTCACAAGCAACACAGGCCAGGGCATTTCGCCAAGTGAAATGTCGGGGGAGAGGCCGCATCGGTGATTGGCTAGATGCAAGCCCCTCAGCCCGTCCCGCCGCCCACCCACCCTGAATGCGATAATTGCAAAGTACCTTCTGGCGGCAGCTAACAGTTTTACCCGTATATGACAAGCACATAAGATAGCACGAAATGGTTAGATACATCGCATCCAATTTCTAGAAAAGGGGTTCGCGTCACAACAGCCAAACCCAACCCACGAATGTGGACCGCCCTTTTCCTTTTCGAACTTCCACACGTTGCCGACGACGGTTTTTCCAAAATGACGTGCAGGAGCAACGGATTGAGTTGGGAGCAGAGAACACCGATAAACGAGAGGCCAGACAGTCGACGGTTGTAACATTCGCGTCACCGTTTCTGGAGATGCTTTCGCCGTCCCCGCATCTCGACGGAAACTTCGCTGCAGCACCCATGACCGCCAATTGCAAGGCAATCCTCGTCAGGGGAAAAGGCGGACCTGCAGATGCAAAAAATTGGAACGCAGCGCGTCGCCGCAACCACAACGGGCGGCCAAGCCAGGGGTCGCAGCGCTACACGCCGAAACACTACCTCGGTCGAGTCAACACTGCCAAATCTCTCTCCCCACACACAATCATCGCATTCCAGTGTGACGGCGTCGATGCAGGGCTGTGGCCAAGCATCTGCCGTGACGGTCGTCATTGCATTGGCGTTGCTATGTTGAGCTCACAACGCGAAATACCCGACATCGAAAACCCCCACATCACGACCTGGCGAGTGCCCGTTGGCCGCTTCAAACGCGCGCCGTTTCAACGTGCTCCCGAGAGTGCCGACAAGCACATCACGACTGCGAATTCCCCACCATTTCCTGTTCTTGGAACCGCCTGAGTAATTGATGGGAAAAGGCGGCATGTTGGCATTGAAGATTTAACGAAATTGGAAAGCTTCCACGGGTTCTAGCGAGGCTAGGCGGCAGAAGCCAATCTGTCGAGAGTCGCGTGGAGCCTCACAAGGCGGCTGCAATTACCCTTTTCCCCTTCATACACAGCCGTCATCTCAGACAGCGGCGGCTGCCCACACAAGTTGTGGTTTTGGACTCGCTTCCATTTTCCAATCCTGGTCGCAAAAAGCGTTGCGGGACCACCTCAGCAGGGCTGAGCTTAACCCAATCTCATCACACCTTGCTTGGATCGGAGCCCCTCCAGCATCGTCACTGCCCCTCGTTGTTTGCGGTTGTTTCGTTTCAGACGCAGCAGCAACAAGGCAAGGGACGGCACCTCTCTCTCTTTGGTTCTTGGTTCAATGTCACCGAGCGGCGTCGGTATCCCTGGGCGACTGCCGGGATCAGCGTTCTTATTTTTCTTCCTCTTCCGTTTCATTCCCCCCCCAGACCATCCTCCGGCGTGAGGCCTGCTTGAGCCCGTGGTTCGGAGATGGTCCGGGCCAAGACACCGAGCACCTGGAACGCCGCAGGACATGTTTATTGGGCCATCTCATGACGTTGTCTGGTAACGACGCCAGCTCTCTATCGAGCCGCGACCATTGCTATTTCCCGGTGACGCGACCCGATTCGGCTCACTGACTGTCATTGCACCGGATTCCCACTCTGACAACGTGAAAAAGTCTCCTGACTGGCTTCACTGTCGCTGTGCATGAACGACCACGCACCACGACGTAGTCGCACAGGCCTTGCGCATTGGCCAAGCAGACACAGACATCCAAGCTCTGGGTGATCGCACCCTCTCGGACACCTGCTGGTGGCGCGGGATCGCACATCTCCTCTCCTGACGTCGACTGCCTGCCCCCGCGAGCATGAGCTTCGGGCTCTCTTGTGCGCTGTTCCGTGTTCCGAGAACCCAATCACCTTGGTTTCCACCCAAAGGACCACGCTTCTTGTTTGACCTACGTCTGGTCATTTTTACATGTCATTGATCCTCGGGTGAGCGACTCAACTCGAATCCGCCCCATTTTCGGGCTCGCCCGAACACCGTTCCCGGGAGGAAGCGGGATTCGGCGGAGGACTCCCGTCGCGGCACACATTCAATGCCCTGCGGCGATGCATCCCTTCCGCTCGACGTCCATGACCAGCTGAATGCTCTCGTTCTCACACCAGTAGTATATAAAGTTCCCGGTGTCATTTAGCTGTACAATACAACAGTGCCTGCCATCCAAGGCAGACGTCACAAACGGATGAGCTAGGTAACACGGACGGCCTCCGGATCATCAAAACGTTACAAACACATTCTGCTGTGCTCCGTCTCACCAACCGCAATCGCCGATTTTCCGGTTTGGCAGGAGTCGAAGCCGCCTGTTGTGTAACCGGGCACAGGCCCGTCCCGCCCGTGCCGACCCCTATACCACATACTGTCCAGCCCGGGCCAAGCTAGTCTTGCCCCTGACCATGTGCATCGGCGGTGGTCAAAGACACCACACCTTGAGCTTACACAGTGACGTTGACGATTGCAGCTAGACAACAATGATAAAGTTTTGTAATGTACATCACCATGACACAGACACTGCTTGTTTAGACAGGTGAGTGCTCAAGGAGCAGGACTGTTGTCACGCCAACGGATTGTCAAAGTCAACAGTCGATGTGATCGAGGAAGTCCATCAAGGTAGACACGCTGAGCTGCAATTCTGCCCATTGGCCCTGTCTTGTCCTTGGCCTCTTCAGTTTGCGGCTCGGTAGGTTTCTCCCACATCCCATCGCCAAACGATGATGTTTTTCTCGAAAACTGCTTGCCTGAAGAGCGTCAAACCACTGAGAGTTCTCTGCAAGACGGTGATAAGACAGGTAGTCATCTTGGAGTCCATATCGAAGTGGTGTGGAAAGTAGCAAGATACCTAGATTAGAGCATCGTTTCCTTGGGGGTAATCATGACCCAAGCTATGTTCATCGTCTGAAAAGGGGCAAGTCAATGCTCCGGACGCATTGATCTATATTCGATTGCTTAAAGAAAATTTTCAAAACAGGTTTAACCTCTCCGTTCATACCTACTGGTATCCAGAACCCCCATGTAGTCTAGAGTCTCGACCGTATGAAATGGTATCAGCTGATTTCACGATGCCGCCTTTTTGTCACCATCTTACGAACCCTGAGAGAACGAATCCCGAGACTTTGGGTGCTTATTGTCGTTACCGTGTGTTGAAAGCACAAGTTTTTAGACGTCTAACTATCAACGCATTTGACCAAA
This sequence comes from Cercophora sp. LCS_1, assembly GCA_036250225.1. Taxonomy (NCBI): domain Eukaryota; kingdom Fungi; phylum Ascomycota; class Sordariomycetes; order Sordariales; family Lasiosphaeriaceae; genus Cercophora; species Cercophora sp. LCS_1. Next base: position 79,797 of record JAPZLL010000046.1, read on the forward strand.
TCCATCAACATCACCACTTAGCACCCGACTAAGTCGGTGACAAAATAATCGGCACACTGAGTCCAGTTGATGCCACTTCAAGCGGCCTGGACAGGTAATGTAAATTCCAACATGCATCAGCAAAAAGATCTCAACGCCTGTTTTAACAACATCTTAGGCAATGGAACATTAAATGATGCACTAGGATCTTAGATTTGCTCCTTTTTTGTGTGTGCCGTTTATTTTGTCGAGGACTTGCCGATGTAGGACCAAAACCTCATCCAGCCCGTCCCAATACCACCTCACGGCTACAAATGACGTCTTCAACCTCATGAAGCCATCGTCATCACAAGACCTCCATCCTGCCACCCCAGTGCCGTGTTGGCGGTAGTACCCCATCTTCAGCGCTCCCGCCAACCTTGAACACAGTGCAACCCTCCGTCGATCACCGAAATACATCATCCCCCAAACAAAAAAGAAGTATGACATGACGCAGCCTGCAACAGCCAAGCCCCGAACAGTCAGCTCGAAACAGATCACCTGTCATAACCCGTCACGCCCTGTCAGAAGTGGCAGAGTGGATCTCCAACAATCCCCGCAACGCACTGTCATGAAGTTATCTCATGATGCAAGCCAAGAAAGACTGGGTCTGGACGATAAGCCGACCCCCGAATATCGCCACCCGCTCCAGGCCGAAAAAGATTCGCCACCTACCCCGGATGGACGGCATAGACGGGGAGGATAGGTTGGGTTTGGGGTTGGGTTTGGTCTAGAGTTTGCGATGCATGGTTTCTGGGCAGGTGGAATTTTGTGCTGAGGTGTGGGTTGGGGTCGCGGGGAAGAAGATGGGTGGGAAAGGGGATCAACGGCGTACTTGGGTACCTACATGTAATTGAAGGTACGTGTACCGTGGTGATGACGGGGCGGTGTTGATTTGAGGCCAATCGCTGCTGGTGTTGTGCAAAATGGTACCCGGCAGGAGTTGAAGGTGTGCTGCCTCAATGTCGAGAACTACCCCTCGCTTCATAACTCTATGAAACACATGTTTGTTTAGTTGGTTGCAGCGGTTGCTGAGAGAACAGCATGGGAAAGGGGCAAGTCACATGACATGGGAGGTCACCACCTGTATCTAGTTTTGAAGTTGTAAAGTCATTGTGAAACTCTCATGGTATTAGTTACATTGGGTATCCCACCTCAACACTCGTTCTCCATGCCTTTCGGATTCATGAACCGCTTCCAAGCGAAAGTGGTTATGAGCAGCAGAGCTGCGGCATGGCGGAGCAGGCTCAACTCGCCGTTCGAAGGGCAAGCACAGTAGACATCACTGCTGAACTCGCCCACGACCGTCGGAAGCCAAGCCAACAAATCGCCATGCGAAGCGAAAAAGACAAAGGAGTGATCCTTCAAAGCAAATGGTTCATGAAATTGCATCGTATCCGTCTTGCCCAAACCGCGCGCCTATGAACGGAATAGCCCCATAACCGAAAATGTCTTCCGAAACATGTCTACATCAACACACCCCTTACTCCGAGACGGCACCGAAGCACGTCTCCATGATGATACCGGTGATGCGGTAGGGGTCGGCGTTGGATGCTGGCCTGCGGTCCTCGAAGTAGCCGTAGCCCTTGACACCGACCTCGCGGGGTATCCGGATGGAAGCACCACGGTTGGCGACGCCCCAGGTGAACTGATCGATGGCGCCAGTCTCGTGGCGACCGGTGAGACGCTTGTCGTTGTCCTCGCCGTAGACGGCAATGTGCTCCTTGTGGCGGCCCTCGAGCTTCTTGATGGCCTCCTCGATGGCCTTCATGCCACCCTCGACACGCATCTCCTTGGTCGAGAAGTTGCTGTGGAGACCGGCACCGTTCCAGTCGCCGGGGATGGGCTTAGGGTGCACCGAGACCTTGGCGCCGAACTCCTCGGCGATTCTGTGAAGGAGGAAGCGGGCAACCCAGAGGTGGTCACCCATCGAGACACCCTCGCAGGGGCCAACCTGGAATTCCCACTGGGCGGGCATGACCTCGGCGTTGGTGCCCGAAATGTTGACGCCGGCGTACAGGCAGGCCTTGTAGTGGGCCTCGACAATGTCACGCTGGACGACCTTGCCGGTGCCGACACCGCAGTAGTACTCGCCCTGGGGAGCGGGGAAACCGTTGACGGGCCAGCCGTAGGGACGTCCGCTCATATCGAGGAGGGTGTATTCTCTGGAGAGATGTTAGTCATTCGTTTCCCTGAAAAGATGCGAAGGGCAGTCATACTGCTCGAGACCGAACCAGGGCTCAGTGGCGGCGTGGGCCTCCATGAGCTTGGCGCACTCGTGGCGGTAGTTGTACTTGTTGGGGGTGCCATCGTGGTCCCAGCACTCGGCGAGGACGAGAATGTTGGGGGCGAGACGGAGGGGATCCTGTGGCCAGACAGTTAGCACTAGCCATGCAGCCACAGCAATGCGCTCTACTTACGGGGAAGACGGCGACGGGCTTGAGGTAGACATCGGAGTTGTCACCAGGAGCCTGGCCTGTTGAGGAACCGTCGAAGTTCCATGTGGGAAGGGTCTCGGGGGTCCATTCTTGGTCCTTGAGAGTCTGAAGATCAACGTCAGCATGCAATCCGTCAAGGTACTGATTGTCGAATAATGCCAGGTCAGGGCAAAGTGCGCTTTCTGGTCAGGGGCTGGCGCCAACAGGGATGCATCCCCATTCAACCGAGGCTGCCCGGCCGCAGGTCCGGCACGACTTCGGATGCGCGGGCCAGAATTGGTCGCGACCGCCGTTTAGTGCCTGTGACAGTGGGCCGATGACATGAGTGGCAATGTGGGTAACTCGTGTGTGTGCGGGCTGCGCATTTCTTTGCGGCTGTCGAAAGAAAAGGGGCTGTGTAGGACGGGCGGGCTTGGCTTACGCGGGACTTGGAGCGAGTAGCACCCTGGGAGTCAATCCAGATGTACTCGGCCATGATGTGGCCCTTCTGGTCGAGCTTCATGTACTTCATGAGGTTTTCCGTGCGGGAGATTTCGGCCGCCTGGAGACAGCGTGGTTAGCGGGTTGCTCAGCAGTGACGCAGCGCCGATGGCGGGGCTGGCAGCCCCCAAGAAAGATGGAGGGGCAGCGACAGCCTGGGCGCATTCGTAGGTTGACGTACCATGGTGACTGTGGTGTTCCGAGCTGCTGCTGGACAGGTTCGTGGAAAAAAAAAAAGGACTGGTATGACAGAAGACGATGCCGCAGTGAAAAGGCACAGAAAGTTGTAAAGGATGAAGGTGCGAGGGGAACCGGTTGAGAAGAGAAGTGGAACAAGGGGCGGTGGCAGCTTCAAGGCTTTTATCTGTGAGCAACCGCGAAGATAACGGGCTCCAGGTGGTGGGGTGGTGGGTGGGGTTGTGGGTGAAGGAGGGTGCATCGATTGTTTTGGGAGCGGCTGCTGCGAGCATCCCCAAGGGACCAGAGCATGTGGCAAACTTTATGTGGGGGTCAATGTGGCGTCTGGAGAAAGTACCGCACCGGCGTCCCCAGCCCGCCAGGCCCAAATCGTAGCGGGCGAAGCGCTATCAGCGCAGCGGCCAGGCCCACTATGGCCGCTACCAAGCTGGCGCATTGCCGCTGTGACGGCAAAGTCGGGATACTTGTCGAGCGCTGCCACAGTACTTCCGATCGATTTGGCCCACAAAATCGAGAATTGCCTTCAACCGGCGGGGCCGGTCGAGCGAGGTCTCACAAACCGCAAAACCGCATCCGTCTCCGTTGTCGGGGCAAGTCGGCCCGCCCTGGCTTCAGCTGGCGACCAAGAATGTACCGACGGAAGCAACAGGAGCAAAACGTCCCCATGTCCCGAATGCATTCAATCACACCCAGCTCGCGAAAAATTTCTCAGATGCCGCAGTGCCGCATCCAATTGAAGCGATGCCTGGCACGGACTGGTGCCGGACTGGCCAGGCAGGCAGAGAGAGGGATGTCAAGAATTCCCTCTCCCATCCCCACGGAGCGAGCAGCTGGACGACTGTCTCGAGGGAATATCCAGCGCTGCACCTGGCGATCCAGGAACGAGGGGTCGAGGCAGCCGAGCGCTCAAACGTGGGGTGATGAGCGCGTCGGGTTCTCCTTCCACCTTATCACCCCAGACCGGGCATCTGCGAGCAGCCAATCCCCAGAGGGCCGTGCTGAGGGATTTCTCGTGGATTTTACATATTGTTTCGTTTGACTCCGCAAATGCGGCTTGCACGCGACACCCTCTCGAATTAGTCAAGGGATTCATGGATTCCGGCACCACGCTGTCTCGGGTCTTCAGGGGGAAAGCAAGTTACAATTGCGTTGCCATTGCAAAACTCCATTACGGAGACGGACACGCCCCTGGCCAATGGCAGCACGCGACGCGCCTTCTTATCAGCGGGAGCGCCTGGTCATTGCCGGTTACCTAATTGGCCAAGGACGCCCCATGGGGCATCTCGGGCAGGACCCAAGGGTCCCGCCAGCCCGTTCCTGGTTGGTCTGGAATCATGGCACCCGATTGGCACGGGGGCCGATTCACCACCCCGATCTGTGCCGACCACACCGAAGCGATTTTTACGATGCAACATTTCGTTACGGATTGAGGACTTGACCAATTGCCCATTCGTGACTGGAGAGGCCGCCGATCCGCAAAGGGCGGTGGGCAATCTGGAACTCGGGGTCTCTGCGGGTGCGGGGTGGACGCCATTCCCAAGCACGAAATAAGGTTGGTTTGGCGTTTTCTCGATGTCTTGGAAAGTTCGATGTCTGGAACCTAGGCAGGCTTCCCCGCCGTTATCAAGAGTCGCATCGGCGCACCCATCAGGTCAGGCATCTATCACCCCGCCGATAAGCCTCCGAGCCCAACGAGACGTGAACGCAAACTCCCTTTGTCTGATAGGCCCTGTAGGCCCTGCAGTCCCTTGGCTTCACCGGACTGGTGGATGCGGTGTCTGAACTTTATCTCAACCGCGATTGCTGTTCCATCGGCGATTTCTGTGTGGCGTCGGGCTGAAGTTGTCCCCGTCGTACTGATTGCGGAGGTGTTGCGCAAGCCATGTAGGACTTCATCCCACCACATATGCGGGCCAAAGCCTCAGGTGGTCGTTGCACGGCGTGTGGGCCGTGTTGAGACCACAAGATGTGCAAAGTCGACATGCGAATCTTGACGAGCGTGGAAACTATTTGGTTTTCCCTGGCCTCTTTCTGTGTCACCAAGTCGGTGGCTAAACGTCCTGTGTCTCAGCCACCAGATCCTCTCATGTTTTTTTTTTCTTTTTCGCTTGGCTCAAAGTCGTGCTCTCGGATGCTGAAGTGTCTAAAGATTCTATGGCCCCCCGTGATGTATGTTCGGGGTATGTCAAGAACAACAACTTTGTTGGTGGGTTTCATGCTGTGTCGTGGACCAGTCAACAAACGGGGCACGAATCAACCAATAAGGTTCAGTGTGGTGGTCCCCAAGTCAGGCTTGGCTTTGAAGTCAGGACGAGAGGTGTATGGAGGACGGAGTAACTCGGATCTTGCTGTCGTCGCCTAGCCAAGCGCAAACTTCGTCTGGGAGGTTGCCCAGACATTCCGGGTCTGGCGACGGCTGTCCCATGTTTTGGTCAACACGAGAGCACCCATGACCAAAGTTACCCGCCTACCCCAGATGTTGCACCGTCGGAAGCCACGTTACGCGATCGGTGCGAACAGAGAAGCTTACCAGGGCATGCGGCATCGTCAGTGGTCCCGGTGCTCAACACCAGCCATGGCCGACCCCTTGGTCTTGATATCGGATGATATTTGTGGCGTCTCCGGCGTGTCGGCCTCAGTGAATCCAATCACAGTTTGATCTCTTCATCCCAATGTCAGTGAATACTTCTCATCCAGCGGGGAAAAGCAAACCTGCTTCCTACCATGGCTTTCCTCGCGCTGTTCCTCTTCCAAGCGCAAAACCTTCTTCCCTTCAACCACGTCGCCGAACTAAATCTGCTGTAAACCCAAATCCTGAAATCCCAGAGCGGATCGCGGAGCCCAAGCATCTCAGAGCGCCTCACAAACCATCCTTACCCCTTCGTAGTCGAAGAGCGAAGTCGTCTGCCACAATGGCTTCCCCTGGTGAGCGACATAATCATTTCTCCTGTAACCTCATCATGAAGATTTACAGCCCTTGATTACAAACAGCTAACAATGGCAGACACTCCCACAAAGGCTGCCCGGCGCAAGTCGAGGTCGACCCCAAAGAAAGCCAGAAAGCCGTCAGATGTCGACCAGTCGCCTCACATATACGAATCCTTTCCCAAGCAGCAATTCAAGGAGGATATCGAGGAGCGCGAGGCCGCGCGCGAGGCAGCTATAAAATGGCGGAGAAGGCGATCGAGGAGGAGCGCAAGATAAAGGAGGCTCAGCAACTGGCTGCGAAGAAGGCCGAGGAAGAGCGAAAGAGGCGAAACTCGTGGAATCCGCTTGATTGTCTTCCCATCAGGAAGTCGCTCGACAAGTAGATGGGGCTTGATAGAGCTGCTGGAGGGTAATACGTAATGGCGAAGCAGCAGAATGATGGCTGGGATAGGATAGCGGGTGGTGGACTTGATATGGGAGCACAAAGGGCATAAGGTATGCATAGATGGGTCTGGTCCCTGGGTTGGTTAGCTGGTTAGTCGAGATGCGTCGATGGAATTTGCTTCTTGACAACAAATATTGGTCACGAGCGTGTGCTTTCTATCCATTTCTTGAGTAGTGTTCTGGTCGGCTAATCAAGGCCCCGGATGCTCCCATGATCGGTGTCGGTCTGATATGGGAAGCGATGTTAACCGCCATTGTGGTTGGCTTAAGGGAAGGATTGGTATCGGTAGGCATATGACCGACCCCATCTTGGGTCTGGCCGTTACCAGTGGTCGTTTCCCTGGAATAACCGATGCCGGCGGGATGGGTCGTCTTGGCCTGATCTTTCAGATGTGTCTCATGACCGAGGGCTTGGGCCTCACGACCTCGCACCCAGCTCACCGGGATGGAGCGCCATGATCCTGAGTTTAATCCAACACCGAATCTTGAATCTCTTGGAGGAAATCTGGGCTTCGATGGCATACCTCTTGTTTCAATGGAGTTTGGCAGAATGATTTGGCGTTGACACAGTTGAGCACGCACAACGACTTCGAACGATCCTCAATATAAGAGAATGGAGATTCCGGCATGGAAGACGGCATGCGTTGTTCACATCACCGCACATCCAAGCCAAAAGCCATCATTCAAAGGCCCTCAGCCATACCAAACGCCCCTGAAAGTTACGTAGTGCTTATTACAACCCCTTTTTAAATTCAAAACAAAGTCTTGTCAACAACTCCGAACGAGAACATTCAACCGTCATGAGCAGTTCGTTCATTCATGATGGCCCCCCTTAGATGCCAACAACACGGCTCAAAGGTTACGAATCCTTCGACGCTGGCGGCTTCCAGATGAACGCCGACAGGCAGGCTGAGAGCTCAGCTAGTCAGGCGGCCAAGCAACAAGAGGCTGCGGACAAGAAGGCAAAGCAGGAAAAGACAAAGAAGGATGCTGAGGCCGAGGAGGAGGCCAAAAAAAGAGCAGCGTGGTTTGCTCGAGGCACAGGGGCCCGCTAATTAGGATGGGTCGATCTAAAGGGTTGGTATTGTTTTTTTTCTCATCGGGACATATATTGAGTGTGTGACGTAGCAAAACGCACAAGTTGGTCTGAGGAAGAAAGGAGAACTCTCTCCTCAAAGCTTCAGAAGGCCAAAGAAGATTATCGATTGAATTGAAGTCTGTTTCTACACTGTAATCTTCCAGCCCTTTCCCTCAACAGGAATCCGCTGTCACAGAGTGCGTTGAGTTCCATGACAAGAAATGAAATCGTTGATTTCTGTGAAGTCGCTGTTGCAGTGGACAGCCTTTCACTGTCTGTCGGCTTTTGTAGGCTCGTTTATTGATTGGGGATGGGACTGTCGGTACTGTAAGAGGTCGCTGAGTTTGAAGGCGCCTCAGCGGAGGAACAGCCAATCCCCAACCCGGAATGCCGCATGCCGCTTCGACTGGGCTGCTGTGACGTGGCCAAGCGGTGCCAGGGCGGTCACCCAAGGGGAAGCAGCCGATTGCACCAGCTGCCCGGCACCTCAAAATGCGGCGAAGCTTTTCGAGGCGCAGGCAGTTGGGCAGACTTGGAGGCGCCTTCCCCCGAGACCCAAGCAGTATCGTGGGGATAACTGACAAGCCTTCCCACCTCTGGGCGGCACCGCCCTGACATTTTTTTGCTGTCTGAAGCGTCCAAGCCAGGCTTTTCTACCTTTGGCTCCCTGCGCTTGTCCTTGCTTCCGCCATGGAAGTGCTGGGGGTTGTGGCGGCCGTTCCAGGGCTTCTCGAGATCATCGCCAAAACGGCGACACTCGTTCAAGATTGCGCCAGTTCGAATCGGTTGTCTAATGTGACCAAAGGTCTCGATTGCCAGCTCAACCTTCTCCGCAGCACTTTCGCCGAGATTGACAAAGGATGGAAAGCAAGATACCTACCACCCACGGAATTGAGGGAACTCAACCCCGTCCTCAAAGAGCTGCGCGAGGAGCTTGAGGCCCTGAACAAGCTCCTTACCTACGCTGTGGCTCCGAACCTATTGAGGCGAGTCAAAATGTCGCTTTTTGGCTTCGAGAAAAAACTCAAGGAACATGTGTTACGGATCGAACAGATTAAAAGTCTTTTGGCACTGAAGATGACGACAGGTATTCATGCGAGCGTGACAGGTATGTTTGGCTCCTTCTTCACTCTAGTATCTGGCTGACTCGACAGATGCGTCAACGTCCTATGTCTCTCGACAGCTGGAGATCAAAGGAATTCTCCGCGACGAACTTGAATCTCGGGGATGCGTCTCGGCCCTATTCTGCTTCTGGGGCCAGAGCGAGAGCCAGAGGAAATGCGCTTCCATGGTCTCGACCTTGCTTTGGCAGCTCATGAAGGCGCTCCCTGAGCCCGACTTCGAGATGGCTGCGCAACACATTATCAGCAATCTTCCACTGTCGACGACGGATATCCTCAAAGCAATCGGCGTGACTGTTGAGAAGCTTCGGAACAATGTCCACCTCATCATCGACGGCATCGACGAATCCACCGATGAGTGGGACCGGGCTGATCGAGGCGGGTTTGAGATCATCTCTCGGTTGGTTACCAGTTGCAAAAATGTTCACATTCTCGTCCTTGGACGCCAGCCTGCTCTCAGCCCGCTGCTGAAGAGCTTTCCCGGAGTGGGGATTACACCGGGGCTGGTTCGCGCTGATATCAACTAGTTTATTGCCTCTGGAGTTGGGCAAGTGGGAAGCATCAACACCGAGTCTTTACGCGACGAAGTTCGTGGAAGACTCTCGGAGAAAGCCGGTGTCATGTTTTTGTGGGTGAAGTTGATCACCGCAGAACTTCGCCGGTGCGACAGCGTCGTTGAGGTTAGAGATACCCTCGACCATCTCCCTCACAGTTTGGACGAGCAGTACCATCGAGCATTCTCACAGCTCGCTCGGAGGCTGGGTGGCGTAGCTCGGCTTGCCATCGGCGCAAGCTCACCTCGTCTCCGGCGGGCCGGGCCATCCTCGCACTACTCGTCGCTGCCGCCGAACCCCTGGAGTTGGGCGAGTTGCGACACGCCCATGCGGTCTCTGCTGCACCGGAGTCATCAAAGGAATGGAGAGATCACTTGCTATCCAGAGATGGAATTATCGCTGCCTGTGGAGATTTCATCTCTTTAAGCTCTAATCGGATCCATCTCTGCCATTCCTCCGTCGAAGAATTTCTCACCCGGCCGGTTGAGCACTGGGAGACACAACGCGACATTGAATATTTCCGGCTCGATATTTCCGGAAATCACCAAGTAATGTGGAACGCTTGTGCTAGCTATCTGCGGTCTGTTGGCTGGTGGCACTCTCGCAAGCAAATCCGTTCCTCTCTTATGCTCACAAGCATGCCGGGTATCATTTCCTCCAAGTTGATCCACCCGATAAGGCTCTTATAAATGAACTGGATGCGTTAATATCCTCAGCCCCGTTTTGCAAGTGGCTAGAATACGGCTTCCTCCAGATAACAAGTGGCTCGACGGATATCGGGCTTTTGTTCGACTTTGCGCAACTTTCAGAGCAATACGGCCAACTTCAACAGCGGCCCAACCAAAGATTATTCAACAAACTCAGTCGAGAATTTGACCAAGAGCTCACTTGTCGACGACTCTCTTTCGGTGTTGACGATATACGGGCAACATCATGGGACCTTGTTCGGAAGCTGGCCGTCAGCCTCATGACCCTTTGCAATGTTTTAGATCCCAACACGTTGCAGGGACCTGGTTCGGTCTTTATCGGGGAGGGTCAATGCACAGGGGGTTGCGCCTCCTTACCTCAAGTCGACGTGTCAGGCCTAATCGAGCAGCGTGCTGCAAGAACACCCCCTACCGAACTATCGACCAGGCCCGGGTTCGTGACACAGCAAGCCCGGCAGCTAGCTGCACCATCCGGATTCCCGGGGCTCTTTCCAAATCTACAGGCAACTGTTTTATTCAAGGCCCCCGCCTGGCTTCGACTGATGGACCACCCAAAAAATCTCGCACACGGGTTGTACACTACCATCCTGAACGCTGCTGCCCACTCACTCCCGGTCATTGTTGCCAATCTCCTCATATATCGTTACGTAATGCTTGGCAGGGTCGACCAAGCCCGGCAGCTATGCGACATTGCGATGGATCGGACAAGAGGAATGCGCACCTTTGAGGAAGCCTTTACACTCTGCCAAGTCGGCTTCATTCATTTGGAATCTGGCGAGCATGAAAATGCCGAGGGGTTCTTCCATCGCGTGCGGAGTATTCTGAGCGCGTTTTCTGCAAGGGTCCATTCTGGGTACATACTTTTCCATGCTGCCGCTGGACTTGCAACCTGTCTTTTCAAGCGTGGCGAGGTTCCTTCTTGCGTCGGACTCCTCACTGCTCTCGCCAAGAGGGCAAGCAACGGCGGAAACTGTCGACTGACTCGGTGGGAGGGGCATATTCACCAGCGTCCCCGGCTTCGACGAGTGCGAGCCCAAATTTTTGCGCACGTCGGGGAGGGTTGTGCCGACCGTGGGCATTTAGTAGCGGGCCTTGATATTTTCGACATGGCCGTGGATTTGTTACATCCTTCTCGAGGCTTTGGAGACCCAGCCCTACAGACTATCGCGGCTGAAAAAGTCAGCTCTCTGCACGTCGTTCAGGCACCAAGAGGCCGCAGCGCTTGCGCGCGAGATTATCACCCATCACCAGCAAGATGTGGAGAGTAAGCGCGTAAGCGCGTAGCTTTATGTTGGGGGGCTCATAGCCTCTATAACCTGCAATGTTACCGCGAGGCAGCTGAATACTTCCAAGCCGTGCGGCAATTGCCATTATACGACGGGTGCCTAGCCATGATTTGGCATTTGACTATCATGATCTGCCAGGCTCTTCAAAAGTTGAACGAAATGGATGAGGCCAGGATCGAGATATTGGATCTTGATTTCGCGTCCGAGGTTGATGATTTGAGCTTTTGGGAGATGATTTTTGGCTTTCAATTGTTCTACGACCTTCGGTGGGGATGTCCGAGACCGCGGAGCGACGAAAGTACGGACCGGAGCCAACGGAACTTGGATGTCGAAGCATGGGCTTCTGACTTTTTGAGCCGGGGAGGGAACAGAGGCTCCGGAATACCGCTGAAGAATTTGGTTTCCATAGCTTTCGTTTTTGTTCGTTGGGGCCAACCTGGCGCAGCGACACCTCTGATAGAGGAACTTGTACACCGCCTGAGGGGCGGAGGGCCTGCTGACATTGATGGTAATTCTGCATGGCCGGTTGGTACGCCCTGTCAGTCTCTCGGGGAAGGAGGAGATCTAGAGAGAGTAGAGGCGCTTAGCCTGTGGTGTGTTGATTGGAACAAGAAGGCAAAGGGGTCGAGTAGCGCGTGCACACAGGTGGCCTTGTACAATCTCGCGTTTTTGTATCTCAAGAGAGGGAAGGTTCAGGAGGCTGTGGCTACTTTTCGGGAGTTATCCAAAGCTAGTCAGGGGCCCCATACCGAGAATCTCGGACGCGAAGGGGGCCCCAGAATCTGGGGCATTGCAAACTATGTAGCATACTTGCAGTTTTACGAAGCTGTGGCGCAGTATTGTATGGGTTTCCGACGGTCGCTATCAGAACGACGAGAGAGGCTATTAAGACGCTTCGGGGGTCGGCTTTGAAACCCGGACTCAAACGTCTTGCCGTCGGGAACGGCCTGTATGAGGTGGGCCATGCCTTGCAGTGTTTAGGGAATCACGAGGCAGCGAGGGATGCGTACGGGGGAGCACGTTCGGAGTTTGTGGCAAGCAGTAAGATGGCAGGCGCGATAGGACTATTGGAGATTGCGCAAATGGCAGAGCAGGAGATTGGACGGCTGGATAGAATTATTGAGGGGGAAATAGAGGAGGAGGGGGAGGAGGGGGTGAAAATATACCGCTGTAGGAACATGCGCCAGCCGTCTTGGTGAGGTGTCAGTCGTGTTGTCGAGGAGGAAATAGAGGAGGAAACGGAAGGAGAGGAAGAGGAAGAGGAAGAGGAAGAGGAAGAGGAAGAGGGAGAGGGAGATGATGATGATGATGATGATGATGATGATGATGATGATGATGATGATGATAGCTATTTGGAGTGAGTCTTTTCTATGCATTATTTGGAAAATGGAGGTTATTCTGAAGGCTTTCCATTTCCCATTCCCCGCAAGAATCAATCGCATCATTGCGAATACATGAAATCCGGATGAGTGTCATAGATCTCCTCAACCGATTTTGCCCTCATAACAGCAGCTTCCGGCGTGTTCTTGTTCGCCAACTTCTTTGCGTTTTGCGCCTTCAAATACATCATCATGGCCGGGACCGCTAAAGCCGCAATGGCTGCTGAACTCAGTCCTAGTCTCTTGCCAGTATAATACTGCGGCCCATCACGGAACCCAAATGACACAGCAATGGTGCAAACATGCCCAGTCATGTTCATAATCGTCATTGCACTTGCCCTGCGAATTGTTAGCATCACCCTCCAAAAAAGTCCAAGCACACAACAAACTTACTTTTTCGTGTACCCAATAATGTTATTATTCAACCACGCCAACTCCAAAATCACCATGGGCGTACTCCCCATTCCAATCAATAAACACCCAGCATACGGCAACTGCCTCGGCCCTCCAATGATCAACAACACCCATCCCACGCCGGTAACCAAAGCACACCCCGTCAAAAACGTCCCTCTCGTCCTCCACCGATCCGACAAGTACCCGACCAGAATCGCCGTGACGCCCGCCACGACAAAAACCGGAATGGCCATAATCTGCGCCTCGTTCGCCGTATACCCATTCAACTTGATAATGAAGGGCAGAAACTGGCTCCACGCAGCCTGGCTCATCGCGCTGCACCCATTCAGCACGCTAAGGAACCACGTCTTGGGGTCTTTCACCGCCGCACCCATCTGTCGCAAGTGCAGCCTCGTATGCGGGACGTTAAACGCTTCTTTTGTTCGTCGGATTGCAATCTCCTTCTCCTGCGCCGTGAACCCGCGCTTGACACGTTCCGGTGTATTGGGCAGACAGAAGAATATCACAACCCCGAACCCAACGGACATAACGCCCTCGATGAGGAAGATCCAGCGCCACGCAGGCCGTCCGTACCGTCCATCCGTGGTCGTCTGGATGGCGTACGCGATGAGGCCGTTCATCGAACCGGCAACGGACATCATGGATAAAGAGATTGCGCCCCGCGTGGCGAGTTCGTGGGGTTTGTACCAGAAGGTGAGGTAGAGCGGCGCACCCTGGATGAACGCCTCAAAGGCACCGACGACGACGCGTAGTCCCGCGATGGTTTGCCAGTTTTGCGCTTCGGTCATGATGGCTGTTGCGACGCCCCAGAGCATGCAGGCTACGCCGAGCTGGATGGGAGGCGTGATGGCCCTGACCAAGATGGCGCCGGGGAGCTGGAAGACCATGAAGCCGATGTAGAAGAAGGCCACGCAGTAGGAGAGTTGGGCCGGGGTTAGGGACAGGTCGACGTCCATGCCTGCCACGGCTGCGTTGCCTACGTCTGTGCGGTCCTGTTGCGTTGTCAGAAAAGAAAAAGACAACATCAGGTAGGTCTTACAAGAGCGGCTAGGAAGTAAAGGGTCGCGACGAGTGGAAGGATGATGAGGTCGATTTTGAGTCGGAATTTCTTTTCGGCGGCGATTTCCTCCGGGGACAGATCGGTTTCTTGGTGCGCGGTGAGACCATTCTCGATGCTGGGGTTTGGGGCCGATTCGGAGTCAGTGGCGATGCGGTCAACGTGGATCATGGGTGTGATGGACTTGTGGCCCGAGGCGTTTTCGTTGGTGGTCATGATGCGTGCCGAGGATCGGGTTTTCCGGGGTTGAATGATGAGAAAAGCTGGTTTGGGGATGAGAACGATCATTTTGCGAAGCCTGTGTCAACACTTATACCCTCGCGGTTGTCTGGACGCGTCAAGTATTGACGAATCAGCAATAAGGCGGCTTGCCGTATTCCTGCGATCGCTTCGCCACATCCTGCCTTGCGGTCTTGGTGTCGCATTTTCGTCGCGAATCCCGATAGACGATCACCACCAACTAGCCGGACGGCTAACCCCAGGTTTTCGTCGACAATGTCTCAGCCAAAAGAGGCCTGCGCGGTGGATTCGTATGCGATCGGCAGCTGCGGCTTACCCCAGGGGCCGGTCAACTGCCGTTAGCGTTCCATTCCAACGGGCCGGAGTGGCTGACGCTAGACGGGAGTGGAAGCGGAGCCGGAGCCGGAGCCGGAGCCAAGCCGCTCAACTCCGTGTCCGTTCGGCCCGGGTGCTAGACATTCCTATAATATCTCGATGCATTTGATGCTGACCCCGTCCGTCGAATCCCAAAGCTCGGCGCATACACAGCACGTACGCGGCCGATTTGAAACGTTCCAAATACTCGTGTCATCCTTTTTCTCTCAGAAACCATACCGGAACAATGGCTGCAGCATGCGAGCTCAAGATCTTTACGCCCATTGGCATGCTGGGCTACAGCTTCAGCGAGGAAATCTTTTGGTCGACTCTCGCTGATGGCGTCGACGCCATCATTATCGACAGCGGTTCCACAGATAGTGGTCCGTCTAAGCTGGCGTTTGGTCACACTTCGGCCTCGCACGAAGCCTACGTTCGCGACTTGACGCTGCTGGTCAAGGCATGCCACCGGTACAAGGTGCCTGTGTTGATTGGTATTCCTTCCCTTCGTTTCCTTATCCCCTTCTCCCATGGCCCCGCTCATCCCTCCCCTGTTTCCGTGGCAACCCTCTCAATGTCAACAACGCCCTTTACCACCTCTTTTCACCAACACTCCTATTCCCGTGGCATCACTAACATGATCGGCTCCAGGCTCCGCCGGCGGCGACGGGACAACCGCCCACGTCAACCTCCTCGTCTCCATCGTCACCACCATCCTATCCTCCCTCTCCCTCCCGCCCCTCAAAATCCTGACCATCCTCGCCGAAATCCCCAAACCCCTCATCACCTCCAAGTTCACCTCGGGACACATAACCCCCTGCGGCGCCGGCGTGCCACCCCTAACCCAATCCGCCATCGACTCAGCCGTCACCGTCGTCGCCCAAATGGGCATCGAGCCCTGGCTGTCCGCAATGAACGCCCACCCCGACTTTGACATGATCATCGCCGGTCGTTCCTACGACCCTGCTCCATACGCTGCGTTCTGCGTCTGGAAGGGTTTCACTGATTTAGGAATTGCCTATCACATGGGCAAGATCATGGAGTGTGGTGCTTCGTGTGCGGTGCCCAAGAGTGCAGAGGCGTTGGCTATTGTGCGAGAGGGGAGTTTCGATATCGTACCCTGCGATGATGGGGCGAGGTGCACACCGCTGAGTGTAGCTGCGCATACGATGTATGAGAAGGCGAGGCCTGATTTGTTGGCTGGGCCGGGTGGGGTGTTGGATGTGAGTCGGGCGAGGTTTGAGCAGTTGAGCGATGGGCGGACGCTCAGAGTGAGCGGGAGTCGGTTTGTGGAAGTGGAAAAGGACGAGTACGCGATCAAGTTGGAGGCGGCGAGGGTGACGGGGCATATGGCGTGTTGGGTTGGGAGTATTGTTGACCCGGTGTTGATCGAGCGGTTGGATGGACTGGTGCCCATGGTGGAGGAGAGACTGAGGAGCGTGTTTGGGTTTGGGTTCGAGATGCAGGTCAAGATCTTTGGGAAGGATTCGTTGGTCAAGGGGTTAGGAGGGGAAAGAAATTTTCCGACGGATGTGGGTGTGCTGGGCAAGGTCCTGGCGGAAACGCAGGAGCAGGCCAAGGCGGTGGCGAACCTGGCAAAGGTGTTTTTCATCCATGCACCGTATCCGGGACAGTTGGCGACGGCGGGGAATTTTGTCATGCCGTTTTCGCCGTGTGATGTGGTTTTGGGGCCTGCCAGCGAGTTCTGCTTGTATCATTTGATGCAGGTTGATGATCCGGTGGAGTTGTTTCCTTTCGAGGCGAGGGTTGTTGATGGGTCAGAGGGGGTGAACGGGGTTAATGGGGCTCTTCCAGTTGTCAAGGTCAATGGGTAAGTCGATTCTTTGTCTCTCGTGTTTTAAGCTAACTATTCAATGTTGAGCACTGCGCGCAAGATCAACGGCGTTGGGAAAAAGGAAAAGGGGCTGTCTCAGATCGCCTCCGACATCACCAAAGCTGCCTCGGTCAAGACTACCATCAAGCTGAGTCCTCCGCCGAAGCCGGGGCATGTTTACCTTGCCAACCTGGCCAACGTCATCCGCACCAAGAATTGCGGTCCGTACGAGATCACCATGGATGTCATGTTTCACGACTTCGAGACGTACAAAAAGGTTCTCGACGCCAATGTCTTGACTCGGGAGACCATCGGGTATTTGTATGATGTCGAAAAGCCCGAGCATCTCATCTGCTGCATGTGGTGGGAGCCAGCTCTAGCTTTCAAGGCGACCATCAAGCGAAAGGCTGTTAGTGGCAGCTTTCGGGACTCTGATGTCCATGGCAGTGGGCTACATGTGCCGCTGATGTATATCCAGGTCCCGGAGTGAGGGGCTGCAATGTAACAAGCGGCGGACATTTTGTATAGATTGTTTGTCTCATAGGTTCTTTTTTTCTCATGGTAATTGTAATCTGTCTGTTTCTCAGTCTTCAGGCAATCATAATTTCTCATCTCGTCGCAACACCATGGCTTCCCCTTCTTCCAGATTCCACGAACCCCCCCTTGCCGCGTCCATTTCTCCCTACTACGGGCACTTGGGTGAAACCGCGTGAGAAAGGGTCCATGGCTATTACTCACCCTTGTGTCAAATGTGCCTCTCTGAATGAGATTTCTAATAACCAAACTCATCGTTGTTGTAGGATCGTGCCATGTCTGGCGCTTATTGTATTAGATATTGGAAGGAATGTGAACCGAGTCCACTGAAAGCCCCGTGGGTTAACGTTGATGTCGTAGAGATGGGCGATTCTGAGACAGATCTGGGATGGGACGATGACAGCGGCCGGGCGGCATGTGTCACTGTCGAGCCATTTCACTGCCGTTCCATCGAAGTAAGTTTCAGAGACAGCTATCAGGGCGTCCGTGTTGCAAAGTTGCCAGCTGGATGTTCAGGTCCAGGGGAAAGGCAGCATAGGGGCCAATGAAGACGGTGGAACCGCTGTCAGGCTCCCCAACTATAAGTACCTGGATTGGAACGAATTTGACTGAGCCTCTTCATCGACAAGACCGCATCAGCCTTCGCGCATCTCGCATTCAAATGTTCAGAAATAACTTGAAAAAACACAAACAATAGCACCTACCTTATCTCACACCCTCAAACTATCACCGAAACGGCGAAGGGTTCCATGGACGTCGACTCGCTAAGTAACCCCCACGACCGTGACGACTACGACACCGCAAGTTCAACTGGTAGATTGTCGCCTATTCCCTAGAACAGCTTGGAATCGTACGCTGACGCATAATAGGTGCGACCGAGGGTTCTGGTTCCAGAAGATCTAGTGTCAGCCGGGACACGACTGAAGGTTCTACCAGTGGCGGTAGTTTTGGCCACGGTGACGGCAACAGCTACGGCAGTACTTCCAGCCCTGGCTCTGGTTCTAGTTCCAGCGGCAGCAGCAGCAGTGGTGGCAGCCCTAGATCTACCTGAGAGCCTGCCACGGAGATGGATGATTGTTACCGAGATCAAGCAACTTTTCGGGACGGGCGAAGCGTCGTACGGGGAATACATGAGCAATATTCTCTAAAGGAATGGGTGGTATCCTGGGAGATAGTTGTGTTGAGTTGAGACAGGGAATATCTCTCGTTTGACAAATCGGTGGTTGAGGTCCGGTTACAACCAAAATACAAAATGCCTTGTTCCTAAAATTATCTTTAGCACTGAGGGTGTGATGGGCGTTTACCAGTGTGTTATAGAGGGCTAAAAGCCAAGGCCGCCTCTTGTCGGGGCGTTAAAAACAAATCAGAGGCGTTCTCTTCAATTTGACCCGGAGGCCCTAAACGCCACTTTGACGGCCCCGGTCTTTTGATCCAGGCAGTTCCGAAGGTGAGTTACTGGGTACAACCAGCTCAAGCGCCAACAGCCGGATTGTATGGCTCGTGTTATCCTATCACTCACTTGCATAGCGTCCAAAGAGAAGGAAAGCAGGGAAAAAAGGACACAATGCAACGCAACAAAAACCTGAAACGGAGCATTTTGGGAAAGCGGTCATGGGGCTGGTCAAGGATGGATATGCCTGCTCGACTGAATACGTCATTTCTGAACGAGGTCGCCGTTTCAAGACAAGGAGCTTCATACTTGGTCAGCGGGCTGTCAAAATGGTGCGAACCTAAACGTCGGGATGGCATCCCGTGACGCCCAGCGGCAGAAGCAGCGCCTGACTCAGGGAACGGGCTGATCAGTTCCTTGAATAATTGAGCATAAGAAGGGCGTCTTCGTCGTCTTGGTGGCTCAATTTTAAAGCTGTATCGCTGATCGAGACCTTGAAAGACCATACCCCAGAAGACAACCACCATCACAGCCACATCACCCGCTTCAAGACCGCAGGCTTCTGCAATCAACGCCGCCGCAAAATGCCGCCCTCTAATGAGTCTATCTAGGACCTGTTTGCAATAGCTGACTTGATATGACTCCGACTCTAGCCCCCGAGCCCAAGCCTGAACTGCCAAAGGAAGACATCAAGGAGCCGCCGGTATAAAGCCTGCGTATGGTTCCATCGATGCTTCGGTCAAAAAGTAGTGGCAATAGCTAGCCTCGAGATGTGGGTATTGTTTTGGGAGTGGACGGGATGCGATCGGGTTAGAGGGCAACTTGCAGAGATCGAGAACGGGGGAGCCTCAAACTGCGCTGAAATCATTTGATGCTTGAGAAACAATAATGGAAACAGTCTTGAGTTGGTTAATTTGTGTGTTTCGCGTGGCGTTTTCGGGCGGGGGATACTTCGTGCTCGTTCAGCGAGCTTGTGACGGCGTTCAAACTGTGAGCGCCGAGCATGCTTCAACGTACCCCTCTTCCACCGCGATGGCGATAGCATCCTCGGTGATGCCGTTGAAATACTCACCATCTCCCACAAAGAGCCAGCACCACGGACAAATGTCCATGGTGCTTGGCACGGACCCGTGGGGAACGACGAAATCGGCCCGGTCAAGGGGATGGATTTGGCCCTTTTTGTCCTTGTACCACTCGTCCGGGAGCTTGAGGTATTCGTCCGTCACGCCCTCGGCGGGGAAGGTCAAGCCGGCGATCGGCTTTTCAGGGACAGGGTCATTCTCGTTCTCTGGGGGCCTGTACGTGGCGCAGAGCTTTGCGGATTCTGTGTAGTCTCTGGTCAGGGGCAGGCCCTGGGCTTTGCTGTATGTCCGGCCGTCGTCGCGCACTTCGTAATTAGCGTCGTTGCAGAAGATGAGCCGTTTCACGGGTCAAAAGATCAGCCGTTGCTCCGCTGGGCGGTATTGGTGATGGGCAGGATGACTTACTAGGTCCGTGTTCCTGTCGAACGTCGGGTTGGCGTCCGGATGTTCAGCTCTTTCGTACCGGAGAACGTTGGCATAAAACCCTATGGATCCAAGCCAACTCCTAGCGCACAAAAAGGACACGCCGGCCGCTTAACGATGGGAAATTCACTCACCTTTTGCGATGTCGACTTTGGCCTGGAGGTCTTCACCGTCACCAAGGATGCGCTTGACCATGCTTTGGACTTTTTCATCGTTCAAGTCCTTCTCCAGGACATTGATGGCCGTACCGGCAATATCAATGGCCTCGACTACACGCTCGTCAAGTTTGAAGTCCTGCACTTGTTCCTCTGGATTTATGTCAGTAAGGTTAAGGCTGTCGTTACCTAGTTGGGCGGGTGGACGTGCCACAGTTGATGAGCTTTCACCTTTGCGCTAGGCAAAGGTCAAGCAGGGACAGAATAGGGAGGCTTCGTAGCTTCATGGTGTAAATGATGATGAGGTATCGGTTGGGAGTAAACGTTGTGAACTGAGCTCGTGATCGAAGAGGTCACCAAGTGCTGACGCTGTTGAGAGTTATATACATGATGGAGTGGAGTCCCAGATGGCTAAAAATACGACATTGACTTGACCGCTTTAACTTCTTTTTGGCCTGAGAGTGTGGCAATTGTGTACCTAACCTATCTTCAACCATAACGGGCCGGATACGCCTTGTAGACCCAATTGGGGCCGCCTGACGAGAACCTGTGAGCTTCGGTCGCTTCTCAGGCTGTCCCCCGGGGGACCTCAGGTCCTCAATGAGAGAACTTTCTTCGAAGTCTTTGGTTTGTTGGACACAGCCCGTTTCGAACATAGTTGCATACCACCTTCGCCTCTTGTTTCCCTGGGTACACTTGGCTGGCATGCCAGCCCAACAGCTGAAAAATAAGGCCGAGAAACTCGGTCAAGCCCATCCAAAAGCACGGTTGCATTTCACACAGAGCGGTGATTGGCCCCCAAAGGGCCTCTAGGCATTAATCTATATTGTCCCGAATGTTTTCGCTGGCCCGCACATGTTGTTTTTGTGTGATTGGTTGTGGCACGGCATTCGCACAGCCGCCGACAGGTTTTGTTCCGGGTGGTGAAGATTCAGAGACCTGGGCCTGGGTTGGGAGGCTGTGGGGCAAAAAAGTCGAAGCGGTAGTATTTCCGCAATGAAAAGGAGTAAATGCAAGATCTCAATGCATCACTCAATATTCGGATGCCGAAGGCACTATGAGGAAGGCGCTGGAATATCCATTGATGCGTGCCGGAATTTACGATACGTGTCTACGCCAAGTGAAGTAGGTCGACTGGACTCATTGTGCGTATTATTGGACACTCTAAATGTCTAGAGTCTGATGTTTCGGTTCATGTCCAAAGTCTTCCTATGCCCTGTTGTCGTCACATTTCAGCATAAAAACCGCCGCAGACATACGCCCAACAGCAGTTGCAACGATTCAGATAAATTCACGAGCGTATCCTTGGCGGCAGCACGGGAGCGACGAGGGTGGCGAAGACGGTTATGCAAGACATGCAAGACCGGTTCGCACAAGACGGTGGCTTGATCGATGATGGTGGTACTACTCCGGCAGTGATTCTGGGCCGCATTTGGATGGCGTCTAGGACGGCATATGCAGAGGAACCATCGTTTAAACGAGCGAGTCAGGGATCGAAACTTAACTCCATCTCGATTCAGCTCGTCGGCCTGCACACAGCTCAACCTCCTCTCCTTATCAGTTGGCCTGCTTTCGACGGGCCGATGGTTCATTTACATTGCGGCATGTCGTGGCGTTGGCCTGATCTTTGGACCCCCGATCCTGTACCCCTGAACCAGTTCTTGACGGGAATCCAAAATGTGGGGCTTCTGCAGCCTTGCCCGCAGATGTAACCCTCTGTCAACATCTGCGACCACTTTCTTGACCATGCCGAGAGAACTGGCGATGTGAAGCAGGGCGAGCTTGCAATGGCCCTTCGACTTTTAGCTGCGAGGTCCTTCGTATGGCGCTCTAAACCGACGAGCATTCTGCCTTGCGGCGCTTGCGGCCAGCCGCTTGGGGCCTAGGTAGCATTGACGCGAGTGACCAAGGGCATCGACCGGTTATGAGCCTGGCCGGTCAAGGGGTAAACGCGGGGGCTATGTTAATCTTTCTGTTTTATTCTTCTGTCGACTGATATTAGACTTCACTGAAAACGAAGATAACCAAGACTTCGCACCCGACTTTGAGTTATAAGAACGGCTCACAGCCCGGCATGAGAACGAGAGGCAACACCATTCCGTCAACACCTCCCAACACCTGTTTAACCTTGGGCTTCTTTCCCCACTTCCCATGACGAAGTGGCTTTATCCACTAGCATTCGCAGCCGTAGCCTACACCGAGGTGCTGGACATTGGCGATGTAAAACAACTCGACCCAAAGATTGTAAGACACCTCGTCGTTTCTGCACTCGCATCGCTAATCAGATTCACTAGGACGCCCTCCCAGAGGGTCTCCAAGCGGACTCCATATGGATCAACCCAGCAGAAGGCGGCTTCAACATTGTTCTCGGACAAGATCTCAAAGCCAAAGTTGACGGCGTCCTTGAAGGATGCGGTCAGCTCGATAACCAATGCTATCAAGACGTCGTCAAGGTTCTGCAGGATGGATCCATCCAGATGGACAAGCGTCTCGAGAGCCGCCAATGGCTCGTCACAGCTGGAACCATTGCCAAGGTGCTGCAAACAGGCGTGAAGATTGTCGAGGGTATTGGCGCTATTGTCGTTGCTGTTTTCGCCGTCATCAAGGGCCCGGGGGACGACAAGGGCCAGTTCTGGCCTGACGTTGTTGCTAGCGCTGTGGGAAAGCTTCCGGATGACGCTCTCATCACTGTCTCGGCAGGTGATAGTGCTGTTGTCACGATCACGCAGGCTCCAAATCCAACGGCTTCCTTGGAAGGGTGAGTCCGTCGTGCTTGTAGATCCAGGACTTCTTCTGACTATTGGATAGTTCCGTCACGCCTATCGTAACGGCTGCTACCGCAGCGGCTGATGGCTTCGAAAAGGGGGACCTCGCCGGCATCCTCGACAAGGACCTTGCTGCCCGCTTGGGCGGGTTCATGGCGAGAACCAAGGAGTGCCAAGTCGGGAACGACTTCGACAAGCAGGCTTATATTTCGGTTTCGCATCTCTGGGTCAGCAAAATGATGAGTCGGATTCGTTTTCCGGACGCTCGGTGGTGGAACTCCGGAAGGCGGAGTCCGGCGGCGGTTGCGGTGTCGGTCAATTGTGGAGCTAATCGCCGGCGCGGAAGTGGGGCCGTCGCCGATCCCGAGTTCAGTTGCGACCGTCGGCGAGCGGAAGTTCGTGCACCCGTCAACTCCAGGTCTGGGAGAAAGAGGCTCCTACCACTCGTCTTTCAAAGCTCAGACTTTGTCTTACGCTTTCAATTGCGCATGAACTGGATGCAGATCCATTTGTGTGAGGTGGGAAAGTTGACTCGGCCATTCCTTCCTTCGTTGGTATTTCGGCACCTGCCTGG
Source organism: Cercophora sp. LCS_1 (assembly GCA_036250225.1). NCBI lineage: Eukaryota > Fungi > Ascomycota > Sordariomycetes > Sordariales > Lasiosphaeriaceae > Cercophora > Cercophora sp. LCS_1. The sequence goes on from JAPZLL010000046.1 coordinate 103,250, forward strand.
GGTTCGCACTCCAGGCTATCCATGTTCTTACCCCGCAGGGCTCTCGCACACACATTCTACCATCCTTCTTGCTCGCCAGAATGGTCCTGGCTCGTGAGGGCTGCTCACAGGACCGCGCAGGTGAGGAGAGTTTGCGCGATTCCCGGAAACGTGGTTGACGCTGACATTTGACAAACTTTCTGGTTCTTGACCTCATCACTTCGCCCATTGCCCACGACCGACCGCCCGAATGTTCCCTGGCTGAACGCCACGATGCTCACCTTCGAACGCCCACCACGCCCACATGGGGCAAAGTTGACTAGCGCCCGACGGAGTCCGCGAAAGAGAAACTGCAATCAGGGGGAATAAAAGCGACGATGATTGCCCTCGACATTTCAGCGAGGAGGCCATCTTGTAGAGGCCGATCACTCCTCTGTTATTGAGGGATTCCTTCCTTTACATCCCGATCACTATGTGGTTCCCCCAAGCTCTGGCGCTGGCAGCATCAGCCTGCTTAGTCGCCGCCAACCATGGCAACCCCAGGCCGCGCGAGACCTCCTTCCCGCGATCCCGTCTCAACGTCGCCCCCGACTCTGAGTCCGGTGCCAACTCGCCTTCTTTACATCAAGCCAGGAAGCCCATTTGCCAAGTCGGGGGCCCTCGGCCGTTCCTTCGTCCATTCTTTTCATCCAAGAAGCTTGTCGACAATAACTTTTCCGGTTGCTGGACGTTGTGCGAAGCCGAGCCAAAGTGCTGGAGTTTTTCAATTGAGATCAAGACCGGGGGTTTGTGTAGCCTCTACAACAGGCCCGTCAGCCCTCTCCAGGAATACTACGATTATTTCCGTGGCGGCAACGACAGCGTTCTTCTCTTCGACTACAATTGCCCAGCGCCTGTCATACAAGGGCCCAAGCTGAAGCCCTACAAACCGACCTCGACCACCCCCGTGCCCACGGGTGCCGGCCCGGCCGTCACGTTCCAGCCGTACACGGCTCCAAGCATTGCACCCTTGGACAGCCCTCCCTATGTCCCTACAGGTCCACAGTCGAAGCCAGACGATGATGACGAGTTCACGGCTACATACACATACACCGAGTTCCCGCTGACCATCGCCCAGATGGGCAACCCAACCCTCACCACCGGCGTGCCTCTCCCGTCTGGAACCGAACTGCCCAAGCTGCCATGCATGGTGACGCCTGGTGCGCAATCTCCCTTTACGATCCTGAACGAGAATTTCTTGCCCATGGTCAGCCGGACGAACTCGATTGGTCCCCTACTTCAGCCCACTGCAGCGCCTGCCGCCAACGACCCGATCCTCGATCCCGTCAACTACAAGGCACCAAGCTTCTACCTCAAGCCGGTGGCCGGAAACACCGAGGTGTTTGACCTGGTCTACGCCAGCACCGGCCAGTTCGTCGCAGTGACCAGCAGCGGTCGTGTTATTCTCGTCAGCTCGTCTACCGGCCCCACGGTGTCCAACGGGCGCATCACGTCCCTGTTCAGCATCGACTGCCGCGGCGGCGTAACGATCAAGTTCAACGGCACCAGTTACATTTGGAGCACCGACGGGGAAACTTCGACCATCGTCAAGGGCACGCCGTCCGGGTTCAACATGAAGGCCCTCCCAGTGGTGCCTCCCGAGATTCACCCTCTTCTCCAGAGTCGCGAGGAGACCGAAAAGCTCACGGCAAAACTCCTCGCCCGGGCCAAGCTGCGGAATCCTAGCCTCTCCCTTACAGTCCGCCGGCCGGGTGTCAATGCTGACAGCCGCGCGCCCCAGTGCAAGGCACAACCTCCAGGGCTCGTCTCAAAGACCAAAGCCGGCTTCAAGCTCGGTGAGGGCAACTTTTGTGACGCCCTCGACGACTGGTGGGGTGTCAGTCCGTTCAGCTTCGACGGGTCCTGCGCAGTTCAGAGCCTGTGCTACGACCAATGCTCGGGCTTCAGCTTCACCGGTTGCAACGCCATCTTCGGGACGCAGATGTACTTATCGTGTCTGAGCGAGTTCGACTCGTGGTGGGAGGTCGCGGCAGCCATCGCCTGCGCCGGGCAAGCCACATACTTCACAGTCGCAGCCTCCAACGACGTCGGCCGCAAACTCTACTACAAGGCGCAGGAGGCCATGTGTTTCTGTTTCTGCTCGTCACCGCCAGACACATGTCTGTTCCAGTCAGGTGACTTTTATTGCGCCGACACGCGCGGCAGCGACGACAACAATTGCGGCGGATGCGGGACCATGTGCGGCGCCAACTCCAAGTGCCGCTCTGGCAAGTGCGGCTGCCCACGCGATCAATGCGGCAGCACGTGTCTCGATCTTCGTAACAACCCCAACAACTGCGGAAAGTGCGGGGCCGCGTGCGATCCCAAGTTCTGCATCGACGGGTCTTGCTATGTCCCGAAACCGGACGAGTGCACACCGGAGCAGGCCGTGTTCAACAACAAGTTCGCGGATCTCTCACCGGGCTTCACCAACTGGACGTTTGCGGCGTACCCCGGCTCGACCATCCCGGATGATATCACCTTTGGCGCGTCGACATACACCTTTGGCACCGGACCGAATGACAAGACACGCGCTGTGTCCATCTCCATGAAGAATCTCCCCTCGGGAGGCCGGGCTGCAGTCATCACGCAGAAGGGTGTCAAGATCTGCCCCGGGTTCCGTTACGAGTTGACCTTCGATCTCGGCTACGTCAACCAGGTCGACACGGTCGGCGTGGTCAGCGACGCCGACTGCAAGGTCCGATGGCTGACGGGACCGCCTTCAGGTCCGGACACAAACGGCAGCTTCCAGAGCTCCGACAGCTATTCCGTCGGAAAGAGCAACCCTGTGTACCGCACCTTTGGGCCGTGGTCTGTCGTCATCAAAGAGGGCGATGCGGGCGTGACCAAGAAGAAAAAGAGCTTGTTCATCGACCTGTCTGCGGTCGTGTCGTGCTTTGGCGGGACAAACGCGAGGGTCATCATGACAAATGTGCAGATGAACCCTGTGGGCTTCGCCAAACGGGAGTTGGATGCTGGTAGTTTTTGGAATGTTACCGTGGCAGGGCCTCGGGTGGTGCAGGCTCGTGGTGGTATCTCTGAGGCGCTAGACATTGTTGTTCCGGAGGAGGGGGATGACGCTTTGGTTCAAGCTCGCGTCATTCAAGGGAGGGATAATTGGCTCATAGGCGGGCTCTAGATCTCGAGAGGGCCGCGGTGAAGCGTTCACCTCGTGTCATTGAGTTTATCGACATTGAGGAGCATTCTTGGCTAACAGCTTTCGTCCTTTCCTTATTCGTACACCTTCAGCTATTAAATATGTTTCTTCCATCACATCTCGTTTGCTCCCAACGTGATATCTAGCGTCATAGGTGGGAGCGCGCCGCCGCAGAGGGATTCAGGTCTGCTCCAGCACGAGGCGATGTGGAGGGCACACGGAGCCCGGGCAACTTGAACCTGCGACAAGGCGTGTTGGCACTTGCCGTGTTTGTTCCGGCTGGCTCGCACCGGTGGACCGTCGCGCCTTCCTCGTCAGGTTGACCTTCGACTTCGCGGCTGCGGAAATCAGATGGACCGCAAAAATTCCGTGCCTTCCATGCGTCAGGCGAATGGTAGAAGTGGGGCACTTGCAATGGTGGGGTTTGGTGTTGAGGCTTCGGATGGAATATCCGTGGAGTTGCTTATCCTGGCACCCCCCCCCTTCCTTCTTTCTTCAACAATCTTCTCGTTGATTTGGGACTTCCCACACTTCCTCCCAACAGGGTTACCGCTAGCAGCGAGCCAATCTACATCCGAGTCGTCGAGTTGATGATTATCCTGACGCCCAACCTTCAGGAACTCGCCCTGGAGGTCAACTGGGCCTGGGAATGCCCCGCCCTCCAAGAATACGCTGCCCGATTCAATAGGGATTTCCTCCACCATCTTCGGTCGCTTCGAGTCTCACGAGTTACGTTCGAGGGCGTTGAGAGCAGCTATACCCCGCTAGAAGGCATCTTGAAGTTTTGCGCAGCAGCACCTAACCCCGAGAGTCTGAGCGTTCACAACCCCGCTCCCTTGCCAGGCGTAGACGGGACAACTGCAATACACCCGTTCTCAAACCTGCGGCATCTGTCGTTTGGCCGGTGGTCATCCCTACAGGTCAATGATATAGTGGACTGCCTGCGCTCTTGCCCTCAACTGGAGAGCCTTGACTTGTCCTGGACCCGTTACTTCGGCGGGTTCCCTCAGGCAACCAGGGAGATCACCCTGGGCCTGGACAATGACTTTGGGCGAACACTACAGCATTTGGCAGCGGCCGCCCAAGCTGGACACTATGCCAATCTCCGAACAGTACAATACAAGTGTCGGCACCCTACCCAAGGGATCGCAGAGTTGGAGTAAGTTGTTGAAGGAATATTTCTTCAGGCCCGGAGTCGCATTGGCGATTGATGCATGCGACGGTCGGCACATGCCTTTAGTGATATTTGAAGCTCAATTGTATCACAATTGTGTTTTTATAATTATTTCACTCAATGACAGTGTTGAAGAGGCTTACCCTATGGGAAATGTACCTAAATACCTTATCAATGTCGTTTATCCATATCGCTCGTGCACATCCCCCAAGTCCACCCCTCTCACCACGGTAGTTCCTCCCACTTGACGGGGTATGTAAAATCTCTATACCGCCTGGCCATGCAACCCCCGGTCATATTAGCGCAGATTCCACATTGTCGGTTTGTAGCATTGTCAATGTGATGACTACACTCGTTACCCAATGATGCAGACGGAACTTGCCGGCCATTCACGTGTCTGTTGGTTGCGCCCGGATTGGCACCGTGCAGGGGTGCTGCGCTCAGGGGCGCCCGTTGGAGCCGCCGGATCTGCAAGCCGGTTTCAGCAGGCGCCACGATCCGCGCTCACCGTTTCTTTGCGGAAAAACGATCCAAGTCGTGGCCTGGCGATGTTGGACTTTCTCTACGTCCGCGATGCGATTATACGAAACGACGGGGCAATCAAGTTACCACCTGAGGCGCCAACTGAAGTACCTCCCTGGGAAGCTCCACCAGACCCCGACGACAAAGAACCGCCATGGCAATTGAACCGGTTGACGCTGAACCCCCGAGACCCCCGAAAGCGCAGACCAAAGCAAGCAAATGCAACATCCCCAGCGCCGGGCCCCGTCAACACGGGTACGGTGACATACGAGCGTCTTCGATCTGATCCCAATGATGCCGAAATCCGCTTGCTTCGACTTTTACCAGGGAAAGGCGCGGAGCCGTTACGATGTGAGCTGGCACACGTCCCGCTTGCTAGCGCTGGCGGATACGACGCACTGTCGTACTGCTGGGGTCCATCCTTCCCAAGAGCGGAGGTGACCTGTGACGGTGTCTCTGTATCAGTTACCGTGAACCTTGCCAAGGCGCTCCGGGCATTCCGTCTGCCCACTTCGCCTCGAAATCTCTGGGTCGATGCGTTATGTATTGACCAGGAGAGCGCGGACGAAAAGCAGCATCAGGTACTGCTCCCTACGTTTGATCCGTGGCACTGCGAAGCCAAAGCGTTTGACTGATCGTGTATGCGTCTAGGTGCCTCTTATGGGGAGGATCTACCACGGCGCTTCGGCAGTCAGAATATGGTTGGGAAACGATACACCTATCCAGCCGTTGACAGACGCCCTAGACATTCTCAGGCACGTTTACCGTCTTTGTGTCAAGTTTGGATGGCACTTGGAGTTCGGACACATCCTGTCCGCCGACCCCAAGCTTCCTAAGGAGTACGGACTCCCCGCATACGCGGACGACAGTTGGCGATCCATCAAATATCTCCTCGAAATGCCTTGGTTCAGCAGGACATGGGTCATACAGGAAGTCGTCCTCTCCCGCGAAGCATACCTCCACTCCAACAACACCTCGCTCCCGTGGATCGAGTTCTGCGTCGGCTTGATCTCACTCAATCGTCAGTTTTTTATCATGCGGCCCGATATCATACCATCCCTGGCGGCCTGCTCTCACGTCATGGAGCTCATCCTCACCTATCACAAAGCGAAGAGTGCGACAACCAGGAGCGGTCTACATCTTCTTGCGCTCCTTGAGAACCACCACCTTGCACAAGCTTCGGATGCAAGAGACAAGATCTATGCATTCTTGGGAATACACGACGAGCTGGCTGGGAAGACGGCCCATGGTATTGTTGCAGACTATCACTCCTCCGCCAGGGACGTGTACCTCGATACAGCGGTCCGACTGATCCAGTATACCAACAATCTTGACGTCCTCAACGTTGCGGGGCGGAAAGATGACGGCGTGCCCAACCTGCCGTCATGGGTTCCAGACTGGTCAACGAGCGATCTGGTTAGCCCTTTGACTTACAAAACCCTGGACGGCACTTACCTTTACAACTTTCATGCTGCGGGCACAATATGTGACGGGACCTGTCCAGCCACTTTCAACGGCAATCAACTGCGGCTCAGTGGATTTTGCTTCGACAAAGTCATCAAAGTAGGAGATGTGGCAGACCTTCTTCTCAGAAACGAGGGCAGTGAACTCTCAATCATGGCCATCGCGCCTCAAACGGTGGCCCTACTGCTTAGCTGGTTCCGGACATCAGGGGCCCTTGAACATGGCGAGGAAAAGTATCCGGATGGCCAATCCAATGTGGAAGCGTTCATCCGAACCATCTTCCTCAACGACGTCCCCGACGATATCATTTTTGCAGAATTTCCCGGCTTCCGCCGAGTCTTTCGCGCCCCTTTCCAAGCGCTGAAACAACGTTGGTCCGGGGAGAACGATATGCCTTCTTTCTACGGGATCCTAGCCAGTTGCATATTGCTGCGGCTCCTCGGCTGTGGCGGGTTGCAGAGGTTCGCTAGGGCTTTAAGAAAGGTTGACGATGGATTCCCACTGACGTTCACTGCGTATATGCAATATCAACCCATCGACGCGCAGAAGGAACGACAAGACATCGACCCGGACGCGGGTTATCGAACTTTCTTCGTGCGTCTGAGGTCGTTGTACAGGCGGTTGTTCGTGACAGAAAGGGGCTACATGGGACTAGGCCCACGGGAAATGCAGGTTGGGGACAGCGCGTTTTTGGTTCATGGCTCACGAACGCCCTTGGTGTTCAGGCCTCGGGACTTTGGGCATTGGGAACTCGTTGGAGATTGCTATGTACACGGGATTATGCAAGGGGAGGCATTTGTCGAGAGCAAGTGTGAGCAGTTTGTGGTGGTTTAGGGGCTGTGTTGAAGTTACAAACACAATGGATTCAGTCATTGCGAAGTATCCAACCAAATGTCGGGGTTTCTTTGTGGGAAGCCCCATGTGAACTTGGATGCAACCAGGGGAAGCTTCGAACCAAACGTCCCCACTGACCACCCAATGGGTACGCTAGGCACTCATCAATTCCTCTGCTAGACATGGCTTCAATCGACGATGACGAAAGAATCGAGCCAAGCCACATCAACGAGCTCTGCGAGAACAGCTTTGGCTTTTTGGAGCTGAGCGATGGCTTATACCGACTTTCGCATGATTCTATAAGGGACTTCCTAGTTGGGAAGCCCGAGGGGAACCACCCCAGCCTCACAGTTCTGGGAGCTGCGGGACCGCGCACATGAATGGATAGCCGAAACCTGCCTCACATATCTCAACTTCGACGCCTTCGAGTCACGTATGCTTCAAACACCGAAGGAAATGACAGCACACCACTGTGCTTACCCTCTCTCCAGGTACGCTTCGCATTGCTGGGGCGTTCATGCTGCCAAAGCTGCGGACGGGTCACATTTGTTAGACCAGTTGATGCACCGATTTCTCAACTCTGCGGGTCGACGGGAGCTGGCAAACCGTGTAATCCGGGCGGACGCCTTGCTTGACCCCTTCTCATCAGCCTCGCCACCCGGGTCCAAGCTTTTTCCCTACCCAGGGTCAACAGTCCCATTGCACGTTGTTGCGTGGTTCGGTCTTCACCAGCTTTTGCCTCAATTTACCGATGACGGGGCTCTTTACCATCAGGATGGCTTCGGATACCACGCCGTGGACTACGCCATCCTCCAAGGGCACAAAAAGACGTTCGATCTGATGCTGGAATTGTACCAAAAAGACATCCAGACACGCGGCCCGACCACATCGTCCTCGAACGGCAAGCCCTTTCCCTGTGCGACCGGCTTACCGTACGGTGTCGCGAGATTGCGCTGGGCCGACAGCCTTCGAACCGTCCTGGACCTTGGCTTCGACATCAATTCCACTCATGACGGCGCGGAACGGCCATACCGGATTCATCAGACAACTTCTGAAACATTACCCCAATATTGATCAGCATCTTGCAACCTCGCTAAAGCTGGACGACCTTGCTGGACATGTTGGGGAGTCAGTAATGGCGGACATCACCACCAGCCCTAGGCCTCAGGGAGACCTGGAACTATCCCACTTGATTCCACTCCATGCAGCAATATTCTCTGGCAACCTTGATTTCATGCGCCTGCTATATTCCACGGAGGCGGTGGAGTGGACGGCAAGATCCCCAACTCGTTTCACTGCTCTTCACAACGCAGTCACGCAAGGTCGACCTGATGTTGTCCAATTTTTGCTCCGGATGGGCCACCCAGTTGACATCAGAGACATCTGGGGCAAAGCCCCTCTGGACATTGCCGTTATATACGGCGTGGAGAGTATCGTGTCAGACCTCATCGCAGCGGGAGCGGATACTGCTGCTCCAGGAGGCCCTTTTGGATGCACGCCGTTAATGTCTGCTGTGTCATTAGCGCCGCAGCGGCCCAACGCCGTCCGTTTGCTGCTCGGCGAGGGTGGATCGGCCCTCAACATCAGTGACAACCTGGGTAGCGCTTTGGCACATTGCGTCGCGGCGGCTGGAACGGTGGAGCTGTGGAAAATGCTGTTGCCTCCGGAAGCCGGTACATCGCACTTGACTGTCAATCATCTTGCAGAAAACCCTCCCTACTGCGCAGCCACCACTGGCAACCACATCATCGACTATCTCCTGGAGATCGGACTTCCCCTCGACGAGCCCAACAAGCTAAGGGAGTACGCCACTAATGGCCTCAACGATGAATGGGCATTGCCCCGTTGTGTGGAAGCTGGTTAAACTTGGAGCAAACATCCGGCAGACCGATCATCTTGGCAGAACCGCCTTGCACATTGCCGGGTGGCGGCGTTACTCGATCATCTTTCGTTTGCTTGTTGAGGCTGGTGCGGACCTTCTGGCGGGGGATTGCCTTGGAAGACGCCCTATTGACTACGTTGGGTGCTTTTATGAGCCGGAAATGCGTCGAATTGTCCCTGAAAACCTGCGCTCGCGCTCATGGGGAGGGACCCAAATCAACGTTCTAAAACATGTTGCTTTTGCTTAGCGAGCTGCTCAGCACATGTTTCTGTCAAACGCATCATACGAGCCGATCAGCCCGGCAAGCTTTCAGAACAGGGAAACCCCTACAGAGCTGAGGACTGCGTTGCTGGATCTAGGCATGGAAGAGGACGTGAGAATGATCGCCCTTGAGTGTTCGGATGGATTGCGCAAACCGCACCTCTGTGGGCTGTGCAGCAATCACATTCGAAGGACCTGGATGGCATGCCTCGATTGTTCCGAAACCGACATTTGCCTCGAGTGCTACGAGGAGTTTCGCGACGACAGCGGTCGAGTCCGCAAGCCGAGAGAACTCGAGCAGCTCGAGAGGCTTAATGGCAGGGTCATGCTGATGGCCAAGGCGCTGTGGCCGCTGACGCAGCACGCCGCCGAGACCATCGGGAAGCGGGTACGACTGGACGGATACTTTGGACAATGGGTCGTGGACACAGTCCTGGAGTACGGGCTTCTCGCGGGCGATGATGTGGTGGCCAGAGTTCTGAAAGAAGAGAGCGTCTGGGTCGCCTTTGTCCACATTCTGTCGCTGATTTCTTTGGAGGCGTTATGCGGAAGAGAAATTATCAGTGCGCATCCAGACCAGGAACTTGATGATCTCAATGGGCTCCGATGGGATGGGGCAACCTTACCACGAAGTTGCACCAAACAATCGATCCGAACGCCGCGCTTTTTTCTGAACACACCCGATTTCCCTGCCATGGACACGGATACACCAGGATTGCTCTCACCGAGGAGCTTTCAGAGTCTCGGAGAGCCTTTTTTTCAACAGCAACGCCTCGCAGGCTCGATCCGAGCTACTATTCTGATCTTGCGGCAAGGCTCAGCCCCGGTGGTGCAGACTTCGACAGGCTGTCTGGCGTCGAGTGGATGGAGAAGGGCAATTATGCTAGGATGCACGACAATCCCGTGCCAACCTTGAAGGCAGAGGTTTCGGGGCGGGCTGACGCCCGTCCAGCCTTCACAGAGGACAACCCGGATCACGACTCTGACGACAAGGATTCCGAAAGCGACACTTACTCCTTCTGGGACGACATCATAGGCCAGCGCTCGGGACATTCTGCGTCGAGCACCGTCGACTGCTTTGAGGACGCCGAGCAGGAAGAAAGCCCTTTTACACCGCCGCCCGGACCTGCTTACAATAGACACGGCGAATTCGACGGGCCGGGTCTATTACAAGCGTTGGATGCATGGGAGAACCCGTTCCCAGCCATCCTGCCGCGCCGGACTGGTATTTTGGGGGCTGATCCGGACGAAAGTGATGTGGAGTTGACATGGAAGCTGGCCAAGGCCAACATGGCTGGCCGCGGCTCCGTGGAGCGCATCGTTGGCTGGTTCAAACATACTGGGGCCGAGATTGTTCAGAGGGAGGGTGAACAGGACCATTTGAGTTTATGGTTGGCGTATTGGGCGAGGACGTCACTGCATTCTTCGGCCGGCAAATAGCCATGTCGGTGTCAAAGAGTTGACGGCATTACCAGGGCACATGTGCACGAACTAATGCGGCCGCACATCACCCAGTCTAGATGCTTGTTTTCATTTCATAGCATCCAAGAAAATTTCATATTCAGACCGTATTCAAGAAAATCCTATCCCAACGCCAGTAGATGCAAGTAGATGCAGAAGCAAAAGTGACAGTCTCCGCTTCAAATGCTCAATATGCCCCCTATCCTTCCCACGTCTGCTCTCATCACGTTTACAATTATCTCCGTATTTTCCTTTCGGCGTGGTTGCGATAGCCCACAAGCCCCTTCAGCATGGACCACGTATCGCCGGCGACCCTGGTGACGGTCTGCATCGTTGTCGCTTTTCTCAATGGCCTGTGAGCCGGGGGGTTGTTGTCAGGTGGAGGGGCGGACTTTGCTCTCGTGTGATCTGGTCTCGTCGGTACGCTCGGATCGATCGTGATTCCGGGGCTGGTTGGCCTCGTTCCGGGTCTGGAGTTCTCGGCGGAGTCGGATATCGCATCTAATTTGTTCCCCTTTGTGGCCGCTCTTCGAATCTTGTCCTGCATTCTCTCGTCAGCCAGTGCCTCTTGATGGGGGACCCGCGATAGTCATAATTACATGATCGATGGCTTCCCGCGAGATGAGGAACCACCTGTCCTGTCCCCTCCGTTGTATCTCAAAGTTCTCCTCATCTTGCCGTCCGGACTCGTCGTACCATGTCCCCAAGAATGCTCGTAGTTTCTTGACGTCGGGATTCGGCGGTAGTTTTGTTTCTTGCCAGCCGGGAGGAACATCCATTGACCACGCGCGCAAAAGTGTCGGGCAGGTTAACCTTGCTGGATCTTAGCATCTGTCCCTGAAAGCCTTTCGTGGGTCGCGAGGTCAGGAATGTGGATTCGGGGATCGTACATTGTCGAGAATGCGGAGGGACGGGAAGTCCAGACCAAATTGCAGGGGTGGGGGTTCTTGAAGAAAAACGTTGCAGGGGTTCAGTGATTGGCTGAATGTGCTGCAGAAGGTGGACGTGGGTCGTTGCCTGCCGTGCCTGCCTGTGTGGACGCACTCGTATCCCCCAAAATGACCTCACTGCCCCCCCGGCCACGCTGCGCTGACCTCCTTTTATGGTAAAAAAGAAAACGTGGAACTTTGCCTCCGGACTCGGCCGCACAACTGCGCACCTTTCTCTCGTCAGCAGTCTCCCTCAAAATCGCCCCAGACGGGTTTTGATGCACTGGCTCCAGTCTGCCCAACACACGTTTTTGGCTTGGAGCCTGACGCGACCAAAGTGTTGAGAGAAAAGCACATGGCCGCTCGGCGAGGTCGGGCAATGCGCTGGACAGACATGCGCCGCTTGCCAGGGTCCCGGGGACAAAACTGCACGTTCGAGCAGTCTCCCGACCCGCAGTCCTCGGTTGGGGTCTGTCGCCGCAGGAGGCGCCCGAATGCGCCTGCAATTGGGCTCTGCGCTGCGGTGCGACCAATACCTTCTGCATGGGTGATGCAACCCCCGCTCTCTGCCCGATGATTGTCCTATGGGGTCGAGAACACGGCAGCAAGACGGGGCGAGTCATTGGATCGAGACACACGCCGCCCGCATTGAACGACCGCTTTCAGCTTGGTCGCACACCCGCACCTCTCGTTTCTCATGATCTTATCGGCGAGCCTTGCGGCCTTTCGGTGTTGAAGATGCCGGTTATAAGATGCGGAGAAGGATTGAGTCTACTGGACTCGGTAGCTATTCCCATATTTTCTGCCATTAAAGCGCTAAGATGGACTGGCCAGACGCAGAAGAACCCAGGCTTCGCATCGAGGGCGACCATTTCTTCGAGTTTGAGGAGGAGAGTGAGTACACGTCTCGTGTGCTCCGGAACTGCGTATGGAGACCCCGCTTTTGAGACCGTGGGCTGAACCTGACATCGGACTGCAGGAACTTGCTCCGGATGAGAAAGGCCTTGACTTGAGGTCCGATGACCAGTGGGATGAATGGCTTCGCTCTCCAGTGTTTCCAGCACCGTCGGACGGCAGAGACCGGTCTGGCTACCACATCCTGTGAGAGAAACCATACTGGGGCTTAGTCGGATGCTAACGAAGCCCCAGACTCTCGGCACGCGTCAAGCCGGCACAAGAAAAGCCCACCGAGATTGCCGCCGGCCTCGAATATCTCCCATTCAACGATACGCATTGGGGCAATCTTCTTGCCGTAGCACCCTTTCATAATGTCATCCGCAAGGCGATCACCAAGGGGAAGAACTATTCAACGTGTCTCGTGACCGACGTCAACGGAGAAACAGTTGAGCTCTACACCGCTGTGATGACCTCCGAGTGGCCGAATAATCTGGCTATCTCATCGGCTCACTTCCGGAGGTCCAACTTCACCGTTGCAGTCATTTACGGGTGTCGAGGGAAACGCAATGACGGCCAGGATGACGACGAGAACCCGAACCAAATGGCCAGGGTCGAACAGATGTTGAGACGCTCACCGGAGGTGAAAGGTCACCCGTTACTCATGCCTGGAATTTTCGAGGAACTTCAGCGAGACAGGGTCGAAAGCCTGGTCAGGATGGTCGAGGACGAGCTGGACATGATCATGAGCGAGCTCAAAATCAACCAGAGTTCTGAGTCGCCCGAGCTGAAACAGCTAAACTGGACGTGGAGTCGAAAGCTAGGCAGGTTTCGCTTGCGAGCCAAGAAAGTCGAGGAGGAAGCCAGGACGTCAAAGGAGAACTTGGTCAAGATGATCAACCACATCGAGGTCTCAACCCAAGGCGGGTACTGGCCCGAGAGTACGTCCTAACCTGCGTGTGACCGAACAAGCGCTGACCTAACAGACGCCGGAAACCTCGATGGCAAAGAGCACGACGCCTTCAAGAAAACCACCAAGCGCTTCAAAGATCGATTCAGTGAGATTTGCAACGAGCTTGACTCCATGATCGTTCGATGTCACATCGCCTTCAAGGAAGTCACCTACGCCCGGGAGCTGTTCATGGCTGAACTAGCCCGACAAGAGGCAGAGCAGTCGAAACAACAGACGCAAATCGCAGAGCGAACCAGACAGGAGGAAAACGCGCGCGCCGTCAAGGAAGCCGAAAAGACGCGGCAGCAGGCCCGTACCAGCACCGTCATTGCTTTTGTTGCCATGTTGTACCTGCCAGCAACCAGCATGGCAACTATCTTTGCGATGCCGGTCTTCAAGTTTGACAACGGATGGTGGGATGCACGATTTCGTGACGCTCCTTCGGGTGAAAACCCCGACGGTGGGGGCGATTCGGCGCGGCCATCACCAGTGTTTTCGGCATATTTCTGGATCTATCTTATTTTTTCAGTATTCTTCACTCTGGTGACACTATGGGCTTGGAAGGTCTATACCAAGGATCCCAAAGAGAATGGCGGTAATGGAGGAGTGGCGAAGAAGGCGGCGTCGGCGGGGAGTATGGTTGTGAGCGTAGCGGAGTCACCCACGAGTTTGGGTGCAAGTGGATCTGTTGCCAGCTCTCCGGTTCTTGCTGACCATGAGAATTGGATGACGCAGGCGCCGTGGACGAGGCTTCGGGCTTGGCTTAGCGGGCAGGGGAAGGTGATGGATCCAGACCTTGAGGCGGGTGTGCACAATACAAGTTTAAAGGGCTCTGATAGATGAAACAGATACGAAACGAACCTGCATCAACCCTCCTATAACCGGTTCGATACTATCGGGACTGGGCTGGAACATACAAGCCCCCCGCAAAACTCCCTCCAGTCAATCCCTCCATGACCAACTCTGCTCATCTCTTTGTTTCAGAAACTTTTCGGCTTCCGATGCCAAGCCCAGGGATTCAACAAACTCAAACCATGCATTGTCGCCCTTACATACCCAATAGCCAGCCAGCTTGACATCCCCGCGGCTCATGATTTCTGCGGGGGTCATCCCCTGGAGTCGGATCAACCCTCTGCCGAGCTCAGTGTCTCCCTCCCGGAAGAATCCATCTTCGTCTCCTCTATTGTCTAGTTCTGCGCCGGCGTCCAGAAGCAACCTGATTGTCTTGATATCGCGAACCGCAGCCGCGATTTGTAGCGGGGTTATCCTGTATCCTTTGCCGTTTGGATCTGCCCCGAGATCAAGGAGACGCTCCAAGGGGCATTGAGAGTAGGGAGGTTGCGGGCAATTCCCACTAGGGCTATGACCATGCATCACCATATGGGCCCAAATGGCAGACATGAGTAGATGCGAACTGTTGAAGTAGCCGGCCGCAAGATCAATGAGAGGGTTCAATGGCACTAGGTCGCCACCAAGTTGGGCTAGGAGTTCCACAGTCGTCCCTCGGAAGCTGCGGTAAGAATAACCGGGCAGGCTTTTACTGGGGCCCCTCGATACATGTCGCAACGAAATCTGGCCTCGTAGAATGATTTCTCGGCTGCGTTCGTCTCGTTCTTCTAGGAAACTTCTTGCAACCTCCATCGTTTCATCCACCCAGCACAAGTTGAGAAATGTTCTAGCCTCGACTGCGGGTGGATCATCCCAATCAGATTCCCAAAACGAAACATGGCGGTTGAAGTCGACGGTTTCGTAAAGCGAAATGCATCCCGAAGGAGACTTAGCGACCTTCTCAAGAACACCAAAGTGAGGCTGGCTAACATCCAGAATTTGGATTGCGCTGGATTTTAGCTTGTTGTGCTTCGAAATATTTAGGCGGCGCAGTTTCTGTAGACAAAAAAGTGACGAGGCTAAACAATAATCGTCGAAATTGCTCTCGATATTTGGCAAGGCCACGTATTTACTTTCGATGCCGCTAAGATCGGCCTGCTTCACATTCATCGCCTCGAGGAACACCAAATTTGCATATTCGAGAGTTGTGGCCTCTTTGTCAACGGCGAAGAATGCAGCGGGTCCGTCTTTTATTCTCTGTGACTCGAGGAACTCCCAGACGGTGTAATGCGCGAACGTCGCTGTCATTGTGGTGTAGCTGTTGGTTGGATGCGGGCGTCGTTTTTCGGGTGTGATCGACACAAGGCACCCACAAAACTCACGAAGAATGTCTATGTCGTAACGGTAGCCTTCTAATACGGTTCCAGCTCGTGATGTGCTCTGGTGAACCGCCCGAAGCAGCATAGCGCATGATATGTTGTTGGTTGATCCTTCCCAAGAATGGACTACAATGTGAGAATAGATCCATTTCAGGGAGTCGTGAACAAATGGTCGAGCACGTGTAGGAATCTGAAGGAAGATTCTCTCGTACGTTTCGTCCAATGTTTCGGGCAGGGTCTCGAGGGCTTTGTCGACGATTTCTCTCCGTGGTTCCAAGCGGCCTAGAATGTCCATCTGACATACGACCCAGCGGAACCTGTCACAGTTAGCATGACCTCATTATCATCTAGGTGTTCCGTTATTAACATACATTCCTTTTGCCTTCGCAGATAAAGCCTCCAATGCTGCTAGCTGGAGCTCGGGAGGCCAGCGCTGGAGTTTCCCATCCCTGGCTAGCTTGGCCTTGACAAAACATCGAATGTCTTTGTCAAGCCACTCGTTCCGCATTGATATAGGCGGGGATACTTCTCCCATAACGTCCTCGATGTCAATGTATTGGCGACTAGTCGCAAGAATGCGAATATTCTGGAATCTCGCATCGGTGGCAAGGTCTCGCACAACACGAAGAAGGTTGTCTCTTGGCATGCTCTCGTCCATGGCGTCAACGACAATATGTACAGTTTCGAAATCCTGGACGATTGCTTCGAGAACGCGTAAAAGCTCCCCCTGGCTGGGCTCTCCGCCTCGCTGAAACAGCTTGTGAAGGACATCGGGAATGACATTCGCTCTGCGGCAGAGACTCTCGATGACCCACTTCAGAAGTGGCACGGCTTCGTCTTGGTGATTCCCAAAGTAGCAATAATAATAGACGCACGCAGCTTTGACTTTTTTGTTGCAGAGCTTCTCGATAGCGTCGATGATGTGCGATGCCAGGATCGTCTTTCCGGCGCCTGGAATACCGTGGATCCAAATGCAACGGCTGCGACCCTCGGTCCACGCCTTCCATTTATCCGAGCGAAATATCCAGTCACCTGTTCCAGATTCATAGTTGCTGGAAGCTTTGTGATGAAGCGCCGATGGATCGGTGCCGCGAATCCATTTGAAGATTTCGGATCGTTGTGCATAAGTGAGAATGGCGTGAACCCGGTTGACTGTGGCCCTGATGTCCTTGATGTCACGGCTGATTCCACCCACGTTAGCACATCTGACGAAGGAATGACTACTTGGATTTCACTTGCCTCGCCTCTGCGCTGAGCGCCAAACTGATGGTCGTCTTGTGCTGCACCAGATCGGCCAACAGCTTCCTCGCCTTGGTTTCCTTCAGAGGCCAAGCCAAAGCTGTTAGGATTGCCTTCAAGTCCACTTTTCGTTTCTTCTGTCTCGTTTTCCCGGTGTTCTCAAGACGGTAATCCAAGGGGAAGAGCTGGATGAGGGCTGTGAGCGTCTCGCGACAGGCCTCGATGGGTCCATCTTGCCCAGCAAGAACGGCAAGGGAAGTTGGTGCATGTTGGTGAGAAGACAGGAAGGTGACACTGTCAAGCACAGATTTGAGCGTCGATGTCTCGATGAAGATGAACCGCAAGTCTGATGGCGCATCCTTGGCCGTTTCCAGATAGTACTTGCATATGGTGATCAAGCTGTCTGCAATCTGAACCACGGCGATGACGCCCGCCGCGGTGCTGAACGGATCCATTGGCGAGAGGATGCATACGAAGCAATTGTGAGATTGACTTGCGATGGTGAGGGGAATTGCGCAGGAACGAGAGATAAACTGGCTCGCTGCCAACCACCTCCCCGGAAGCTCGCAGTCAGTCTGCCTTGGGCTTGAAGGGGCAGTGCATTGGGCTGCATGGCCTCCGGCCTGGTTCGAAGCCTGCCTTGACCGCCACGTCGGCTGCCCAGTCCAGGAAAGCGATGGATGGTGCCAGCTGTCAATGCAGCGAACCCGCCAGGTGAGCGAAACTATCTCGAACCAAACATGAAGCCGTAACGTTTTTTCTCACAGGCGATGCCGAGACTTGGTTTTCCAACACACAGCAACCAAAAATTGAGAAGTCGACTAGAACTGTTGGGCTGCAAACTAAATTTAGACAGGAAGATTTGGTTTTAGAGATGTCCAACGGGAAAGAAAAGGAAGGGAATGAATATTCTGAAAGGGTCCAATGAGAAATGACACAGCAACCACATTCAAAAAGCAGCACGCGGCATAACCATCACCCAACTCAACATCCTACTCCCGATCCCCATGATGCACCTTCCCAGGAGCTTGTCCTTCCTCCCGTTTAAACAAAGCCAAAACATTCTTGGCCCCCACAACAGCCGCAACATCCAACGGCGTCCGATGCCTGCTATCCTCAGCCAATGGATCCAACCCCCTCTCCATCAGCCTGGTGAAACAATGCGCGGCCCTTGCGTGGTGCGTAACAGCAGCATGCAGCAGCGTCTCGCCGTCATTATTCACCGCGTTCCAGTCCATACCCACCCGGACAAACAACTCCCATATCGCTGCGTCGGAGACGGTGCGGTTTGGGTCCCTCCGCGCGTTTCTCATATCCTCCCAGTTACGGTACATAGCATCGTAGTGCACCGCGCCGTTGCGGACAAAGGTGAACAGGGGTGTTTCACCTGCCAGATTGCGCGCGTTGACGTCGACGCCTGCTTCCACGAGCTTGCTGAACAGGTCCGAAACCTTGCAATGGAGCTCATTGTTCTTGTCGATGCTCCATGTGCTGCGCATGAGCAGGTGGAGCGGCGTGTTCCCGTCCGAGTCTGGCAGCTTCGGGTCCGCGCCGAGGGAGATGAGAGCGATGGCGTGGCTAACACAGCGTGATGAGACTAGGTGTAGTGGTGTTTGGCCTGCTTCGTCGCGAGCGTTGACAAGTTCAGGGGCGGCGAGAGAGATTCGACGTAGTAGCGAATCCGTTTCCTCTCCAGTGTTTTGGTAGCGATCGACGAGGAGGTGTAGGGCTGTTGAGCCGTCGTTTCCGCGGGCATAGACGTCCGCCCCGAGGTCGAGGAGGATCTCGACTGGGTGAGGGAGGCCCTGGGCGGAATTATGACCGTTCTCAGCCTTTGATCCGGAGGCGCATGCGGCAAGAAGAAGGGTATGGCCGTTGGAAGCGCGCGCCTCGAGGTTCAGGGAAGGGTAGCCCAGGAACATGCGGACGAAGCGGCCTTGTGCGATGACACGGTGCATGACAGTGGTTTTGGGGTAAGCGACGTTGGGGTTTGCCCCATGATCAAATAAAATCTGGATCATCTCCTTGTGGGAATCCACACTTGCTTGGTCGTACCCACTCGTAGAGCAGACGGCGAAGTCGATGGGGTACAAGTCGGCGAGTTCCAACTCCTCTTCGTTGCTCCTTGGGCGTGTGTGTGACATCGTAAGGGGTGACTTTTTCGACAGCTCTTCGGCATGCAATCGCTCCTCTGCCGTTTGTCGAATGCTGGGGTCGCCTCCACGTGCAAGTATTGCTTTGAGAACACCCGGCGCGCGGTCGCGGATGGCAGCTGTGAAGACCGAGTTGGTCACAATGGCGCCATTCTCCAGGAGATATGAAACAACATTGATGTCCCCGACCGCTCGGGCAAGACAGGAGTCCCCTCGTGGATCCACCACGTTGACATCAGCCCCATGCGCAACCAGGGTTTCAACAGCTCGAGTGTTGAAGGACAGCTGTGGAATTTGTCCTAGCGCGGTCAACAGCGGCGTCAAGCCGGCCCCGTCTCTGGTGTTCAGGTCAGCGCCCTTTTCAATGAAATACGGCAGAGCCAGTGCAGACTGCCACCGATGTCTTCCATGGCAAAGAATGTGAAGCGCCGTCTGGTCTTCAACGGGTTGATTATTGCTTCCGTAAATGGGAGATTCGGATGTGGTTGTAACATTGATGTTGACCCCGATATCCTCCACCAGCACACAGATGACGTCCATATTGGGCTGTGCTTGCTGGCAAGCCACGATCAAGAGAGGGTCGTTTGGCGCTGATGTGGAACCACCCCTGTTCTGCCTCCGAAACTTGGAGCGCAATTCCCAGTCGTCGAACTTGTCAATGAGTTCCTTGGTCGCGATCTTCTTCAATATCGAGGCAAAGCCGCTGGTGATGAGGTCGTGCAAAGTGTTGTATCCATGCTCGTCGACTCCAAGCCCCCCAGGCTTGCTGATTATTTCTGTTGCAAGATCGTAGTCCTTCATCTTCACCGCTCGCGAGAAATGGGCCGAACCGCCCCTGATAACCTCCCTATTAGCGTCCCGCCTGGCGAGACAGAGTTTCACCGACAGATTGGTCATCTCTTCCGCTCCCGGGAAGAGAGCTGCGCGCGCTCGAGTCAAACAGTCAACCGTGTAATCCGAGTTGCGATTTGCGGCGGCGTCAATGGCTCCGTCCAGCCTTTCCAGAGTTGGAGGATTGTGTTTCGCCAGAAGATCGATGATTTCTTCCAGGCGTTCCTTAGGAAGGGGTTGATACCAGTCTTTCCTCCTTCTGTGCGTGCCCTCGAGGCGTACGCTTTCGGCACTGGGGCTGTCGGACCACGAAGAGGTGGAGTATCGACCCTGGGGCCAGTTTGCCTCTTCCTCCTCGAACTGTGCCGCCAAATGCCACACGCTTATGTTACGAAAGGTATAGCCGTCGCGTGGATTGTCTACAGCCCCAGCCTCCAGTAGGTACTGAACGCTCGCAGAGCAGCCCGAAGCGCACGCGAAATGGAGGGGCGTGTACGCCTCCCAACCATGGGAAGAAGAGTTGACCGCCTCGAGAAAGTCACTCTTGGTGTAACGGGATTTCATCCACTCCAGAAGCATCGCAACGATGTTCGGCTGTCTTGACCTGGCTGCAAGGTGCAGCGGGGTCAATCCCTCCAGTGTTGCCTTGGACGGACTTGCGCCAGCATGCAACAGGGTCCGCACCGTGAACTCGCAATGCGTCGCGGCGAAGTGGAGGGCCGTGACACCGTCGCGGTCTGTCTGATCCACCCCATGGGCGGAGTATTGACCAACAACATACTCCAGCAAATTCCGCCATCGCTGAGTTGGAGGAGGACGGTTGGTTCTCTCGCTCCTCCAATCGACGTCATAGTTCAGACTACCATCTGCATACATGCAAAGCTGGTGTAGCGGGGTACGGCAGTTGTGGTTTCGCTGCAAGATATCGATCCCGAGCCCGACGAGAGCACGAACGCATTCCGGGTGGTCGCCGCTCTGCCACATTATGCCATAGCCCCGGGACGCCAATCGGGGAAGCCAAACATGCCAAAGACTGTTGCCGTCATTATCAGTTCTCTTCGGATCCAGGCCGTGTTTCGTAAAGTTGGTAAAGTCCATACTAGAGTTGGAACTGTTCTTTTGGTAGAACAAGGACTGGCCCTTGAAATCGACGGTGTCAAGCTTGGCTCCTAACTCGAGCATCGCATCCCATATACGGTCAAGGCCCGATGACTTGCAAGTCGCCAGTTTGAAGAAAGGCGTCCGGCCCTGGTGATCCCGCGCCTCTAGGTCAGCCCCGACCTCGGCAAGACAGCGAAGGATGACTTCGCCTGCGCCTCGGCTGACATTGCCCAGACCAACGAGAACATGAAGGGGCGTATCACCTGCACGGTTCGGCACGCTCGGATCTGCTCCACAATCTCGGAGGCGTCGAATGAGATGTGGGATCCGTTCGAGAGCGGCCGTGTCGGTGTGCCAAAGCCTGACAACGAAGTGGAATACACCATCGAGTTCCTTGTTGACGGCAAAAGCGCTGGCCCCAACTTCAAGCAACTGGAAAGCGATGGAAATCTTGTTGTGTTTTAACACATGCAAAAGAGGGGTCAACCCCTCTTTCGTCTTTTGCTCCAGGTCCGTCTTCGCATCTGCCAAAAGTACTTGAAGAACGGCCTCGTTGTTGCAAGTGTGCAAAACTGTCTCGCCTTCCTTGTTGGTGCTGTTCAGGCTCGCCCCCGCATCCAGCAAAAGGCGTGCAGCCACAGGATCGGTAACGTAGTGCAGAAGGGAGTTGCCCCGGCTATCCAGTTTGCTGGCATCGGCGCCAGACCCGAGCAACAGCTCAAGGCATTCAATGGTCTGCTCTACAGAAGAACCCTCGCGGCTATGATGGGAGTCCGCTTGCATCAATGCTTGTAATGGGCTGTCTTTCATATTTCTCATGTTTCCTTCCCAGCCGCTGTCGGGTTTGGCAGAGCTGCACGCATTCGGATTGGCTCCGGCTTGCAGAAGGAGTTGGATAACTCTGGGATTCCTCTGTGCGCATGCGGTAACCAAGACGGTGGTACCGCTCAAGCTGAGCCGAGAATTCACATCCACGAGCGGATGTTGGAGCGCGAACTCCACAATCTCCGGGCGCCTCCACGTGACGGCTTCCTGCAGTAGCTTGTTTGCGTCTTCTGTGGTCTTGACGTATGGCATGAAAACAGCCAACACATCCATGTGTCCGTTTCGGCAAGCTGCTGATACCGCGCTTTCCTGCCAGGGGTGTCTCATTGCGTCCACGCATCCGTTGTCGATCGAAACCTCTCGCAAGGGGTCATCGCCAGCTTCGACCAATATCTTGGCAGCCCCAGCTCGGTTGTTGCTGGCAGCTAGCAACAAGGGAGTATAGCCACGCTTTACGGTGACGATCTTGTCAGCTCCGGCTTTCAAAAGTAGAGCCACGATCTCCTCATAGCCCTCTCTTGCAGCAACACACAAGGGAGAGCCTGTCCCGACGTTGTTTATGTTGAGCTGGCCTTCTGTCTCTGGACTACCGAGCAGGACCCTGACGTACTCGATCAATCCGAGTTTGACTGCAGTCATCAACGGAGTGAAGCATTCCTGACTGAAGCTGCCGCTGTCGCCAACCCCGGAAGCAAGTAGCGTCCATTTCCGCAAGTTCTGAGCTTCAAACAGCCTGTCGATCATGTTGTTCACTCGTGAAGGCGAGTGACCAGTGGCAGCTGACTTGCGCGCATGGACGTGCCAGTTGTTGGCAGCGTATTCAAGGAACGGGAAGGCGAGGTAAACCGATGTTTTGCCATCAACACGAGCTGAGAGCGCTAGAGACTCGGAACCCCCCTCAACTGAAACTCGTGGAGGTAGATGTTGATATTGATTCTTCGGCTCATTGACCTGGATTTTATCCAATGTGTCTGACAAAAGATATGACAGGCAAAGCAAGGAAAGCCGTTCGTGTGTTGGGCCGGTTTCTAAGATAGGGTAAGAACTTGGTGTAAACTGCCGGGTCGAGCCCCTGAGGAACTCGGTCAAGCTGTGGTGGACGACCGATACTGTTTCGTCTGGGAGAATCTCAAGTAGAGAGCCGCACACTTTGCGAACAAGATCTTTTGCCGCTTTCAGGTCACGAGCGCCGGATTCATGCTGTGTGGCATCGATGAAATCAGCAACTTCGAGCAGTCGAAGGGGGCGACTGGCGTGCGTGACTGCTTGGAGAACAAGCAACTGGATGTCGGGTGAGATGCTGTTGCGACCAGCTTCCTGCTGGAGAAGATCGCCATACATGACATTGAGATCCTGTGGAAGTCGCTCAAAAATACTGGCAACGTCAGCTCCTGGCCGGAGGAAGGCTTCCATGGCCAATTTCGCGTACAGAAAGAGGCCGTTGGCTCTCCCGGGAACTGCTGCTCTGATCTTGGCTTGCATTGGAGCGGGAATCCCTGAGCGACTGAGGCTATGTTGCACATAGGTGGCAATGTCAGCGTCAACTTGTCGCTCCTCGAGTCGAATATGAAGTGCTCTCGCTGTTCTCAGTGACCTTTCGAGGTAGGAGACCGGACGGCTTGTGGCGACCAGTTTGACCTTGGACGGTTGCCATTCTGCTAGCTCCGCCAGAGAGTGCAAGAACGGTTCGAGATCCTTCGTTTGGTCCATTTCATCCAAGGCATCGACCACGCAGTACACTTTGGGGAGGTAGATGGTGGCTTGGCGGATGTGGCGCCAGAGGTCGGCGCTCGATAGACTCTCTCGGTCCCGTTTCTCGTCGATATATTCCTTCAGAGCGACTTGTAACGGCGGGCTGAAGAGAAGTAACTGGTCAAGCCAATCCCGCAAAGCTGCCACGGGGCTGTGGTTTGCATCGATGATCTGTCGGAAAAAGAAGTACAGCACTGGATGCCCTTCCTGTCGCAGTCGATCGACAATCGAGGCGGCAAAGACTGACTTCCCGGACCCAGGGATGCCTCGAATCCATAACAGTCCCTTGTCCTTGCTCGAGTGCCACTGACGGTATGCATCGGACGCGAAGAGCCATCCTCCAGTGCCTGCGAGATGCGATGCCTGGTGCCTTTTGAACTCGCCGCCCTCATGGTCGTAATTTGTTGGCTTGAGCCATGCGCGTATCTTAGCGAGCTCTTCTTCGGGGAGGGGAAGTATGTTTTCGCCGTTGAAGTCGCTAACGTCGTCGCGACCGAGGATCACGGCGTCTCGATCCCAACCGTCATTCTGATCGGCGGGGGCCATCCTGACGTGCTGCCGGTTGCTCACTGGGTAAGCACCAGTCGGATGAAAGTACAATCGGGGGAAGACCGACCGCTTGCCTGCATATTTATTGTCGTGGCCGGGCGGCAGACGTGGTTTGCAAGCTGCGCCACCCTCGACCTTGGCAATGTTGGTCGAGTTAGATCTGATCCTTCGACCCGCCCCATCCAATGTCGTGTCCACGATATTCCGGGCGGCTCCTTGCTTCGAACACAGTGTGGATTCGGTTCCCCACAATAGGTGTCGGTGAGTCACGGGAGCTCGTGTCAAATTAGGCAATGACATGGAGTAGTGTCTCCTTCCGACTTGGGCTCAAATCTGCCATTCCAATCTCAATTCCCGATTGCCAATCGCATCCTTTGATAAGAAAAGAACAATGACAACAATCTTTGGCGTCGATCAGTCCCAGTCATGGAGACAATGAGTATCACCATTGTCTGACTCCGTGTTGGGGGAAGGAGCCCGGGATAAACAGGGGACCCAACGATAGGGCCCTGTGTCTGTGGATTGGACCTTTCTTCTTGTTCATGTTCCGGGAGTGGGTTGTTTGCATCAAAGATGCTCCTGTGAAGCAGGTCTGGGCAGCATGCAGCACGTGACGCGGCCTCTGGCCCAAGCCTCCCAAGCCTCCCAAGGCTTTCGCGGGAATATTGGACGGCGCAACATCGGCTGCCTAGGTCGCTCTTGCGACTCATCTCGTCCTCACGCAAGAAAGATCCGTCGTGTCGGGGGAAGCAGAATGGCATTCATCGGCGATTACCGCCCCGGTAAACCGAACAACTCCACCCCGCGAATCCATCATGACAACCTCCTCGATGACCCCGCATATCGGACCAAAGTCGGCTTCGATCTGGTCAGCGCGCACATGCGCAGGCTACCGGAAATTCCGGCAGATGGCGTCTCCGTATGTGCCGCCTGCAGTGCTATCAAGCTCGACGACATCGACACCGAAGAGGGCTATCGTCATTCCGAGTCGTATCACGCGCTGAGCGCCTCTTCTATGCGGGGCTGTCCGCTATGCCTTATGTTCTTCCAAATTTTGCATTCGCATTCTGGCATCGGCGATCCGAACCAAGCTCTGGTGATTCTGAACCCGCACATCACAGGCAGGCCCATTCATTTGCGCGCGATCAGGGACGACCAGTCTGGGAAGATACGAACGATAAATGTCAGGATTGAGAGCTGGCCACTGTCATCAAAGCAAGCTGGGCTGCGTATTTTTGCTTTGCCAGGTGAGTCGTTTGCCCGAGACATCTTGGGGACCGTTTGCTAAGGTTCCTGTTCGCTAGGAACCGCTGCTGCGAGACGTGGCTTCCAGCTTGGTGTTCCATTCGGGGAGTCAGAAAAGTGGGCGGCTATGAAAGCGTGGTTGGCCAGGGAGACAGCGGGACCCAATTTCCGCGGAACGCGTCAGCTACCAACGAGACTCATTGATGTTGGTAAGGCAGCCGATAACTGCAACCTGGGAGTGAGATTGGTGGAAACATCGTCGCTCCCACTTCGCTCTGATTTGGACTATGCCGCCCTCAGCTACAGATGGGGGGCTACGAACACTGTCACAACGATTCAGTCTAACCTCAAGGCACACGTTGATGGAATCATACTGGAGCAACTCCCAAGAACGATACGTGATGCCGTTCACGCAACCAGGCGCTTAGGTCTAAAGTACCTGTGGGTCGACTGTCTCTGCATCGTGCAGGACGACAGAGACGACTGGGCCAGAGAGGCCGCGAGGATGGGTGATGTGTACATGAACGCGCATTGCACCTTGGCCACCCACTCCGCGCAACATGCCGACGATGGCTTTCTGGAAGAGTCCATGGGGAGGGAGAAGGTGGTGGCGGCTGGAGGCCACCCTGGAAGCGAACCCTTCGGAGATGAGCTTGCTGCATACAACACATTTGCCCAACTTGACCCAGAGAAAATCGCTACGGAAGTAACAAGCAACATGTCGACGTCGGAGACACTCTTCTTCTCGAAGGGCTCATACGCCAGACACCACCTTGACAGGAGTGAGTTGAGCTCCCGCGGTTGGGTCCTGCAAGAACGCGTCCTCTCGCCCCGAGTCATCCATTTCGGCCCTAGGGGCTCGATTTACTTCGAGACGAGGGCAGGCGTCGAGCATATCGAGACGGGTGTGGAGGCGAACTACCACCCTTTTCCTGGGCTGACACGCGCGCTGGAAAAGCTTGACTTGGAGCACTTGGGTGCGACGGTGAATTCAGAAACAGCCGAGCTCGCGTACAACGGTTGGTATGAGGTTCTTATGCGATATTCCGCGTGCTCCCTGTCAAAGGCTCAGGACAGGCTTATAGCCGTATCTGGTGTTGCCCAGAAGATGGAGAAACTTACAGGAGATACATTTGTCGACGGGCTTTGGATGAAGACGTTTCACTTTTGCCTGCTCTGGTTGAGTCAAGACGGGGCACTAATGCCAAACGTCTTCATTCAAGCGCCAACCTGGTCGTGGACATCCGTGGAGGGCAAGGTTCAGCACCCCCATGGGACGCTCATGCTCTCAATCGCCTCGATCCTCCCTGAGCTGCAGCTTGCCGGTATCAAGAAACAGTCTCCACCCGACAAGAATGTGTCGAGGCGAGGTTCGGTCCTGCAGCTGGACAATGTGGTCAAGATCAACACACATCTGCGTTTCCTGGAGGGACGAATAGGGTTGCCATGGTGGGACAATACCGTATGCTTCTCCTCCTCAAATTGAAGACTACGGCTGACACATGCACAGGTTCTTCATATTGGCCTTGAGCACGAAACTCGGTATTGGGACGTCTACGCTGATGATGGGCGACATCTCGGTTGGGCTTCCCTGGATTTCGAGAGGAGAGCCGCACTTGATGGTCTGGCAGAGGCCATAACCTGCATCAAGGTTGCCTCGAACAACGATGATAGGCCCGAAAACGGTTGGGATAGGGGATACATGGTACTGTTTATTGCGTATTCTGCTGATCTATGCGCTTGGCGGCGGGTGGGGATGGGACAGATCTTAGACCGAAAACGCTTCGACATGGACCCTGTGGGCATCCTGCTAGCTTGACCGATCTAACTGGAGACGCGCATCCAGCAGAATCATCGAGGGGTCAAAGGTCAAAGCAAAAACCTTTAATCGTTATTAAGAGGCCTTGTATGCCGTTTTGCAGGCTTCGAGCCTTTCGTCCAGGCATTTTGCACGAGACAACTGGGTCAAACCGGTTCAAGCACCAGCAACAGCATTGTATGGCTAGTTTTATTTCTATCATTGAGTTGCCCGGCATGTTTCCATCCCCTCCTCAAACCCTTCGATTTCAGGACATACCTTGGTCATCGACGTCGTGGCGAATGAGAATGCATGTCGCCCTCTGAATGCGGTTCGGTCGTCCCGGCAGCCTGGGTAGCCGGCGAGTTGGTTGAGGAAAGCCAAGCCCAGATAACCTGGCGCGGCCCTCCCATTCAGCTCCACAACACCGCTGAGGTAGGGTCATACTTGCGCAACAAAGTCACCTGGGATGAGTGGTGCTCCGGGATGGATGGATTTGGTGCGCTGGTCATGTTGGCCTCTGCTATGATGGGAATGGAGACATCGGTTGAGTGATTGCGTACCTAGTGGGGATCAGTATCAACTGACTCCTAATTATAAATTAGGGTACCTAGTTGTTGCCACAACTCCACATCCAGTCATATAATGCGCAGTTCCATTGGAAAAAAAACTGAACCTTTCCTTCTCCAGCAGTTGACCTCCTTCACGTAGGCCGTGCGTTCCCACAACAGCCGTTCCACATGTACTCGACTCGCTACCCAAGAGAATGCTCGGCCCGCGCGGATTACCGCCGTCCACCTCGAGGATGACTGTGGCTGTACGGGTAGTTGGAGAGAGTCGAGCCGTTGCCGACGAATGCTTCTATAAACCTGCAAGAGGCCGCCCTGCCGTTTCCCGTTCGCATTGGGAACCTTGAGATTTCGCACAGGGCAGCTGTCGTTGTCTCAGTGTTTGACGAGGAGGTGACGGTGGTAATGGCGGCCGCGGTTGTCGTGATGGAAGCCGTGCTCATTCCGCTATTAGAACTGGGGCTTACCTGGAACAATGTTCCAAACGTCACGCCAACCTTAGGACTTGTTTTTCTGTGGCAAGGAAAGGGGCAGGGTCCGGTGCGTCTACCATGCTCAAGCGCTCCCACGCGCCAGATACGCGTTTCGACTGACCCAGAAACAGGACGGTAGATCGCAGACTCTGCCTGGTTACCAAGAGACAGAGACAGTTGCTGATCCACGAGGTTCTTTCGCCATCATGGGATCGATGGACGGTCGAGAAGGTTTGGCCGTGAACAAGTCCGGTCCAAGGCTTCAGGTGGACATCTGCGATGATGGGTATTGGACCCGTCGGGCTGAGCCCGACAATACTGTACGTGTAAACCAGGCGCTTCTCGCCACCAGGACCCTCGTCGCTTTCCTCTTTTACCTCGCAGTGCATCTCACAGGTAAGGACGTGGCTTTCGACAGTGAGGACGGCCAGCTCGCGATTAAAGTCCTTCACCTGCAACTCGTGGATGATGGGATCAGTTTGCGTTCCGAGGTACCCTTTGCCGGAGGAGTACGATACTGGTCCGACAACGCTAAACCAGCTCCACGTCGGCGCGTAGAAGTCGTAGTACATTTTGCAGGGCACCTTCTTCCCTGCCTTGTCCTTGGCATCGCCTTGCCAGCATAGGCTCTCGAGCATGGAATCCTGCCACAATCCCCAGATCCACCTCCGGCCCGTGATACGACCGAGGCGCTCCATGACAGCATCCATCGCCGGTCGCCGGTCGTTTTCGTTGGTGATGTCGCGCTTGGTGAACTCCTCGACGAGATCCAGCCACGACCGGAACGTGATATCCTCGAGTTGCGCGCTCCACGAGTGGCCGGCGACCCCGGGCCCGAATCCTTCCCAGATCGCGTGGGTGCGGCATTCGAATTTGAGCGCCGAGGGAGCGAAGAAGAGGGTGCGTGCCGAGAGCATGCGCTCCTGCCAGGTCCAGGCTCGGGTCGAGATCCGGCCGTAGTCGCCGCCTTTGGACTCGGACCCCAGTCGGTGAGAGCGATGGCGAATCGAGAATCGAAGCGTGCCCATACCGTTGGCACTGATTTGGAGGCTCATGGGCTCCCATTTGGGGTCGCGTTGGGCAAGGATGCGGTCATTCTCGGTTGTTGCCGAGGCAGAAGCGATGGTCAGGATAGCGTTGCCGTAGATGTCGCCCATCTTGGGCGCCTGCCGTAGAAAGTCGCCGCGGACGCCTTGGATGATGCAGAGACGGTCGATCCAGAGGTACTGGAAGCCGAGGGTGCGGCAGACGGTGACGACGTCTTGAAAGAGTGGTGGAAGGTCCTCGTAGTTGATACCGGCCTTGCGGGCAGCCAGGGTTTCTTGGCTGGTGAGGAACGTCGTGGGCGACACCGGACCCCAGCAATAACTCAACGCAACATAAGGGGCTAGGATGCTTCCTTGAGGCTCGATCAGCTGGATCCCGCTCGGCGAGTGCGGGGATTTGAGCCAGATGACTCGGTCGGGGAGGGGCGTGAGGGATGGGCTGTGCGAGCACTGGTGGTTATACAAGCAATTTTCGATCTGTTCCCTGATGAAGACGAAGGAATCGTGGGATCCGGCATGTGAAGAGTTGTCAGAGGCAACACCGACATGTTTGATCAACTCCCCTAAAGCAACATCTTTGTAGGAAGGAGAGAGGTGCTTGTTAATAGCGTCCTCATGAAGCAATGCGACGGTTATTACTCACCACCAACAGTAGCTTCCTCTTGGACAACGCTAGGGCGATATATTTCGACCTCGACTGAGTCCGTTCCCCACTCCTCATCCTTGGTCGATACGATGATGTCGAAGACCAGTGACTGCCCTTCGGGCAACACCATTCCTAGCCCGAGCGCCTCCTCGGGCCCCATGCTCACACTCGCGGTCGCCCCGATCTCAATGCGGACCACCAGAGGAAGATCAGGCGCCCAGAACAGATGAATAAAGGCTTTCTTTTGCTCCCACCCGGGCGCGAGACCACTCAGTGCCGTGGCTACCATGTTGCAAGTGAGGCACCCACCCTGACTCGATTCCACCAAGTCAGTGCCCTTGTCGATTCGGATATGCACCGCGGGCGCATCAGCCGGGATCTTGAACTCAAGTCTCGCCCAAGACTGCCCGCGTTTCTCCAGATTGCGTTCGGGTGGGACTCGGAAGGGGTCCAGGTTGAAGCACACGGGGCACAGCGAGGGTGACATGAACTGGACGAATTCCCCTGGATTGGCCTCGGCGAATTTGGATGCTGGCTGTTGCAGGACGGGAAGCAGAGTGTCCATGCCGGAGACGTTGAGCGAGTCGGAGCAGAGGATTCGGAGGGATTGGGTGGCGTGCCGTTCGGAAGTTGTTGCTTGGGGTGGCTCTTCGTCCTGAGAGGCCTCATTTTGTGATTCAAATTGGTGTTGAGGTATTTCGGGAGGTTGTGGGTGTTGCGGGGGAGGTTTGGCCTGGGGTGGTGAGGGTTGAGAAGCGGGCTGGGAAGGCTGTTGCTGTTGGGACTCCTCTCCGCGTTTGCCTCCCTTTCGTCCAATCTTTTGAAACAACTTCTTCATTTTGGCGACTCAATCGATTTCTTGGGGCAAGCTAGCGGTCATCCCAGTTGGAAGGAATTGTGAACGAGAGTCTGGATTTTTGAGGTAATTATGAACAGCTGTGAAAGGTGGAATGTTACCCCGCCTTATTTTACTTTTATTTCGATAAACATGTGACCTGCCCTTCTGGCATGCAGCTATAAAAGTGACCAATCAATCCTTTCACCTGGCTTCGAAACGACCAGGGCCCGCCGAGCTTAGTGGAAACTAGCTCCTCTGCTGGATCAAGACCTTGGACAACGAGGGCAAGAACCGCCAATCTTTAATCCAGGACTTCGATTGCTTGTTTCTATGGTCATTCCACAGATGTCGACAAGTACGAGAATCTGCAACCCTTATCCGAGACCTATTATCGGCCGTGAGCCCGAAGATACTGTTGTTAATGAGATATACACGGTTGCATCGGTCTGAACTATCTTTGCGTACGATCCTTTCGCAATCTGGAGATGGCGATGCTGAATCTGACTGATGATGGTAGGGATACCCGTGTTTTGACTAGAGGAACTGAGTATCCTCTTATGTACATACCTAGGTATGCAGCAATGCCTGAGTGGAGTGTTACTCTGTCCCATCAAGCTCAAATGAAATTTTTGCCCAACCTCAAGTCCCATTTCCGACCGTATGTCTTCCACCCAAGCGCAACGGGACATAGTTACATCGGTATACCAAGTTTGATCTCAACTCCAGTAAATGGTATATGCCTATGGAACCTCTTTTCGGCCGTTTGGGGTTCGTTCCTTTTCCTTTACATATCTCAATCTGTAACCTGGGCAATTACTAAGCTGTTCCTCATTTTAGGTGCCTCCCATGCTTTGGGTTTCGCTCGCCAACAACTGAGGCTACCCGACCAGCGGAAGTCGGCGATTCGGTGGTCAATCCAATTGACAGTTTATACGATCCAAGTTGTCACCAGTCCATAGTATCCCCCGCCCCAGCACCCCTCGCTTCTGTGGCTACTCCGTCCCTAGCAGAAGAGCACGTTTTATGTCCAGCTTGCCGCGACTCGGCCACCACCTCCCGTTTGTTGCCGACGTTGCAAAGGGAGCAGAATCTTTTCGGTCATATACCTCTCTTGCCGAGATCAAGATATCGTCGCTGGCAGGGTGCCACCTTTGCTCCCTGTTTCTCGGAACCTTTAGAGGAAGCAACATCCCTCAGGAGTGGCGTGAAAAGGGTAGTGTGCAAGTCAGCCTGTTCGTCTCACGCTCGGGAGGGGCGTGGTTGAAAGTTGCGATGCTTATGCCAGGTACATCTCTCGCCGGCCCAAATGCCTACCCGGGAAACTCTGCGACCGAAGAGAGAATTATCGGGGAGCTTTCCGTCTTCCGCGACCTAGACGGACGACTTGACGAGCCCCAGCACAATTCACCGTTTGCGTTCGCAGACCCCACTGTCTGTAGCAATGCGCGGCTGTCCAGATCTCTTTCCGACGATGCCTCAGCTACACTGGCAAGAGAATGGTTAAAGCAATGCAGAAGTCATAGATATTGTTCTCTTGCGGAAACTCTCGCTTCGCCTGACCATGGCTACCCGACGCGTCTGATCGATGTCGGTGACGGAAAGGGGGAGAACTTTCACACACGACTTGTGGCCATCGCTACATATGGATCGACTCCCTGTGCATCATCCAAGACTCCAAATCAGACTGGCGCACCGAGTCCAAAATCATGGGAGACATTTATGCGAATTCCGTATGCACCATCTCAGCTCTGACCGCACGTTCCTCAGTCGAAGGTTGCTTCGCAGAAGGCCCCCATGGCGATGAGCGGAATCCGCTGGCATTTCGAATCTGCAATCTCCCGCACGGGTTGCATGTGGACTGCCACCGACGCCTCGACACGACTCTGCGGCTCGATCGCGCCCCGCTGCCTCTGCACACACGCGCGTGGGTGATGCAAGAGCGCATCCTTGCCCCGAGGACGCTGTACTACAGCGCGTGGGGTCTTGCTTGGGAATGCGTCGAGTGCTCTGCGACCGAGAGCACACCGTGGGGCGAAGCCAGCCGGTTCTCTCCCAAGTCGTCTTTCTTGGGGAGGTGCATCCGAGCTAGGAGTGCGTCAGAGGTGCCATCTCCAGAGAACGAGGCAGCCATCTTTTCCGCGTGGCTCAGTGTCCGGGCGGCCTACACCGACTGCCAACTGACTTATTTCGACGACCGCCTTATTGCTATCTCGAGCGTCGTCCAACGGATCGAGAAGCTGACGTCGTGGAAGAACCTCTGGGGAATGTGGGAGGAGAGGCTTCTCCATGAACTGTTGTGGTTCGTCGACCAACCAAGCGATCGCCCACATACAGAAGAGTATCTTGCGCCATCGTGGTCTTGGTCGGGCATACGGCAGTGCGTTTTTGAGGAGACGGCTGTAGCTCCTGGGAGTGGGAATCTCCCGATTTGGATTGGCGAAGTCGTCGAGACGGGATTGGATACAAAGGGGAGAGGGTATGTGCGTCTGCGCGCTGCGATGAGGGAGGTTATACGCCGCTCCTCTCCTGGGGGCCATCTAGTCGATAAGGATAGGGACGCTTATGGTGTCGCTTCGTGGGCTGCAGATACGGTCGAAGAATCCTCAACGACAGAGCTGGAAACAGGAGAGAGACTGTTTTGCCTGCTTTTGTCGAGGAGCCCCGATCAAGTTCAAGACCAGGCTCTTGATTTGGGCCTTGTAATTCGACAAAGCAGCGCAGGAGAAGCCGTGCGAATCGGTCGATTTTGGCAATCCAGAGGGGATTACTGCCCCCTATTTCCAGACAACATCAAGGAATCGGACATGGCGGAAATAGTTATTGTTTAGACGGCCAACTGGTGCTATCCAGAAGCTACAAGTTCCCCTAATATCCAGTCCGTGACCCTTTTCTCAGACTCCTATTGCCATTAGCCTAATATCCAGTGGGATTAGCGGGCTTGAGCTACCTATGCTGCCAATAGTCCTAAAGCTATCCCACCAATAGTCTGTATCGATCGACACGTGCTGGTCCTCAGACGAAGATACATCATTTCAATATCTCGCTCTTTTCTTGCCCGCGCCGAGGCCGTCCTGTCCGACATTGTACTTCTCCATCATGAGAACTCTGACCTGATCCTCCAAGAAGGCAATGCGATTGCTCTTGGCTTCGTCCTCCACCTGGGTCAGCAAGATCTCATGCTCGAGGTTGACGACAACATTCTGCAAGTTTGCTATCGCGGTCTCCTTCTCCTGGCGCAGAGCCAACAAGTCCCGCCCAAGTTGCCCGTTTGCCTCGTCCAAAGCCTTCAAAGATGCTTCCTGCTGTGGGATCTTGCTCTGCAGGATGCCGAGTCGCGCTGCTTGACTTCTATTCTTCAAGTTGATGCGCTTGATCTCTTCGCGCAATCTCTTGTTCTTCGTGCTCAAGCTGGCAACCTGGCCCTTGAGGTTTGTGAATGCCTTCAGCTTCCTTGAGAACTCGGACTCGAGTTGCTGATTCTTTTTCTTCATATCCACGATCGTGGTCTCTGTGTCGACAATCATCTCGGCAACAGTTTCGAATTCCGGAAAGACGGGGGCATTGGTGTACGGGTCGATAATCTCGGACGAGAACTCGGTGGAAAACTCCAGAACGGAGGGAGTCGCGGCTGGTGAGGAAACTTCCGCCGAAGGAGCACCGTTGCTCTCAGACTCATCACGTCGATGGTTTGCGGCCCGGCTGTAGCCCAGCGCGAACTCGTCGGCGGATGCGTTGGAGAGCGCGTCGGCAGCCGTAGGCGACGTGGAAGGTCCCATCGTGTCGACTGGAAGATATTCAATACTAAGAAATCTAGGAGTTATTCGAATCCGACAAGCTGTTGACTCTGGTGGTAATTGTGCAGAGGCATCGCGTACCTGCCGGACCGAGGTGAGGAGGGAGGCACAGAGGTTGCATGCAAGGTGCAAGTTTGGCTTTGCTCTGGGTCTACTTGGAAAAAATTGCCGTGTGCCTCCTCAGACAGTCAAGGCCTAAGCACTCCTCCAAGGCCGGATGGAAAACTGTCTCGCCTCCCACGCGTCACGCGCACCGTGCCTGGGCCACAACTGGACCCATATAGGGCAATCATCCTACCCATTTCATCAGCTCAGTTCGCTGGCCACTGGTGGTGCAGCGGTATAAGGGCCTCCTTATACTCTTGCCCTCCATTCGCCCCGTGTTCGATCCTCGGCTGGGGACTTTCGCGGAGTCGCAGCTGTAGCCTTTTTGCACTTTTTCTCATTTTACATACGCATCCCCCAAACACGTTCCCCACAGCCTTCCTTCCAATCCGGGAACCCGAAACGAGTAAATAAACTTCGCCCATTCTTTTTCCATTCCATTCCATTCCCCTCAACCCGCGCAGCAAAACGGTTCGCGCAGACCCCATCGCTGCTCACCTACGCCTTCGTCATCCCAAGCAACCCCCAGACTGCAATCGCCAACCCAGATCCCAACCTGACTGCTGCCCACCTTCCGACCCCCTCTTTCCAACAAACATACATGTCTACCACCCCCAAGGTCGTACCCAGAATAGTCAAAACGGTGTCCAACTCCTCATATTTGCCCTGGAAGTACAGCACGTGCACGAGCACCCCAATCACCGTCGTCCTTCCCGCGCCTGCCACGAACGCCGTCTGCGCCTCGGGTGAGCGCGCGATGCGTGGCGGGAGGCCAAACTCGGATATCGCCTTGGGGGTATTACCAAGGATGGGCCAGAGTCCGCCGACGGCCTGGGTGAATGCGATGAAGAGGGCGGGCATGTGCCGCGGGGAAAATGTGTTGATGAGGGACGACATCTTTTCTTGTTCGAGATTGGAGGAAGGTAATTACCCTTCTCCGCGGTCGGTTTGCGATGGATGAGGAAGAAAGCTGGTCATAGACATGAACGTTGGGGATGTGGTTTATGATGACACCACGTGATGTCGAAGGATTGGAAGGATTTCGACGTTGGGACACATCGGAGCTGGGCGGACCAGGGTGCATTCCTTCGTGATATGTGCTTCTCTTGTGAAACGGGTTTCCAATAAACCGAGTTTTACTGGCACTGTTCTTTGATTGGACCACAGCAGGGAATGATAATGGTCTAGTATTGGAGAGACCAAATCATTTTGGTTCTTTCCCAGCCCTTTTTTTTGTGCTATGCCCCAGTCTCTTTTTGGAACACATAGGTAAGGGTTTCCCTCGGCTCGACACTACTTCCCTCAGACCTAAAGTTGCACTGCGGTTGATGGTTTTTCTCTGGCTTAAACTTCCTTCCGTCCGATCTAGTTCAAGTTCTCCGTCCATTGGGCCGCGCTACACTTTTTCCATCATTTCCTTATCTTCTTCTTCCCACGCCCAAAGCATACTTCATATCTACACCTCCCCTTCTCGCCGCTCCCGCCTTTTCTTCGCGTCTATTATCCCCATTCCCTTGTAAACACATCAACTACGACCCATGTACCCCATGACCTCTCACCGCCAGCGTCTACTATTCCTGAATTCCGCAGCCCCATGTTATTCGCGCAGACAAGTGACAAATAAGAACTACTTACACACCCTCTTCCGCGAAACACACAAAGAAGACAAACAGTACGATATAATGCAAGCGTGAACGTTCATGACACAGTTGTCATCCATCGAGACTGGGTTCAATTCTTCAGAATGAGATACTGGTCCTACTAGGTTACTTCTCTGACACAAACGAGTGCTGCAACCAAAGGTTGGGTACATGCCTAGGTACCGAAAGAAGAAGAAGAAAAAAAAACAATCATCATGCAGGTGTCAGGGGCTTGATGGACCTTGAAACTCGTGAATGTGTTGGTTGGCTTGCAGGGCAAACACGTGTCGTGCTGTTTGACCTGCGGATGTCCGTCGTCATTTGCCACGCCACCCTGGCGGGAGGCCTCTGCTGGCCGGCTGTTTGCCCATCCGACGCTTAGTAGCTTTGGTATTTTTTGCAGTAAGGGCAGGCATGATCTTGAATTCACTCAGGTCGTTCACGTCCTCCTGCCATGTACGCCCCTGGAAAACACGTGGCCCGCGGCGGTATTCTTCCTCCACGGGTGAGTTAATTTTGAAACGCAGGAGGGACCCGGAAATTTTGAAGCAGATGAAGTGATACGTATCGATGCGACTAACACTCGCCTCTGGTGGCAGGTGGAGATTTCTTCGGACTGACTGACTCACGGCAGCTCGGCACGGTCGCCACCGACAAGGAGACTAACGGCTTTTGGTAATTTTCAACGATCAAAACACTCACGCGCTCATCAAGACTTTTACGTCCGAAAACAGCACGGCCAGCCCGGTTGGCCTTGGTACGTTGGCTCGGCTGGGGCCAAACAACACAGCTTTTGGGCTGCCATGAGGGCTCCGGCCCGGGGCGTCACATGTGCACTTCGCCATGGTGGCCTGCAGGTGCCCCATGATTGTCTACGTGCCCTGAATTCGCGTGACATTGATTGTTTGGACAAATTTGATTGGTGGGTTATTCCGTGTTCATTTTCACCAAAGCCATCTCGCAGCCCCGGTTTTGAAGGTGTGGACTCAACGAGGCATTTCTTGCAAAAGGTCCAATTAATGTTGTTGCCCGTAGGAAATACTGCAAGTTCAAAGCAAAGTCTTAGTGCGAGTGAGGGCTTGGGACAAACGCTTTCGACGCAACAATCATGTCGAAGCTTCGCACCGTTTCCAAAACTTTTCAAATTCCCTTTCCTCAATGAGATGAACTAGGAGTTCACGACAGCTTTTCGTAGTATGGTGATGCCAGGACCTCAGTACCGGCCCCGAGGATCCAGTTCAACATCCATCCCTCAATCAATATCCTTCCCTCTGATATCCAGAAGAGTGAAGACAACTAGGCGAAATGCTGTCTGGTGATATGTTTGTAGTCTACACTAGTTCTAAAAAAGAAAACGCAAAGGAAAACCACCGCTGCTGCCAAACGCAATCTTGGCACTGTTTTCCCGCTCTCGGTCATCAGGGTCGATCCAGACAGCTACGGAGAGCTCTCACCTCGCTTCGGGCCTCGCGCCGTAGAAGGGGGAAACTCAACGTCAGTGGCCCTCCAGTGCCACAGCGGAGTCCAGGGTGTCTGTTTTAGGCGAACGGGGGTCTTCATGAATGCTCCCGGCTTTGCTGAACCCTCGATGCCGAGGGCTCTGTTGCGCCCCTGGCTCGCCGAGGTTCGGCGTCTCGGACGACAGAGAATATTGCCCAGGGCTATGGATTTCATCGAAACTGCTCTTCCCGGAGCCCTCGGCTGATTTACTCCGTTCCTGTTGAGTCGCTCTTACTGATGCGATGATGCGGCGCTTGAGTGTTTCAGCAAGCTGCTGGGAATCCGAAATTCTTGGCAACTGGTCGCCCAAGTTGTCAAGATGTTCCAAGATCCTCTCAGCTCTATTTTCCTGTGACTGTTCCATGTACACCTGGGCAAGACGCCCCTCCATTTGGACAGCGTCTAAGAGCCTCTCGCTGACGACGGCGTTTGACCGCAGGGTGTCGAGGAGTGAATCGCAGGTCAGATCGGCACTCTCAATTTTGGACAGAAGTAACTGAAGAGTGAACATCCAAGTCAAGGATTTGAGCGTCTCGGGGTGTCTTTTGCCGAGAATATTCTGGTGTTGTGTCCAAATTGCCTGTGAGCATTCCTCAACTTGGTCCCAGTCATCGCTGTCCATGCCGGGTGATGCATCTTCGGTGTTGTCGGCGAGTCTCTCGATGCCAATTTCTGGCTTTGCCTGAGACTCAGTATCCAATGGTGTCACTGTACCGTCTCTCTGTTTTGCTGATACAAGGGGGTTGTCTGGGTATTTCCAGCAGTTCACCAAGCACATGGTGATGTCCAACTCTCGTTTTGCGGCCGTTGTATCGGGGTGCGATGGGCCAAGCACCTCAGTCCTTACCAAAAAGACGTGCTGAAAGCGGTCCTTCGCTTTTTCATGGTCTCCAAACCCGCGCAATGCCACTGCATAGTCGTATTCGGTTGTCAAGGACACCGGGTGGGTTGGACCACGCGAACCGGGCTGTCTCTGCCACTTCCAGACTAGCTCGAGCATACGATGGACCTGCTTCTCATCCGGACTACCCAGCTGCAATCTAATTAGAGCCAAAACACGGAGGGTGTAGAGCAGCAATGGATGCACACGATGAACGGAGTGCCTGCTGACAGCAGAATTCCGGGAGCCGACGAGATCCGGATTCGGCACTTCGTTGCGCTCCTGTTGGAATGTACCATGCGAACCAAGTGTTTGACTTGGTACTCCGTCGAGATCGGAACGTGAACCTTCAGACAGCAGCAGGGATTGTTGTGGTTGCGTGGAAAATTTCTGGTATCCAAGCCGCGGCTCTTCCTTAACTTCGTCCAGTAGTCTTTCAACAAAAGCGTTATCGGCTTCGGCAGTAGACTGGGGCTCTTGCTCAGGTGCGAGCTGCTTCACAACCTCCGGACGCTGTTTGCGTGTGTCGAAGAGTTGGCGTTGTTTTTTCAAGGCATGAATCACGCGCCGCTCGGCCCTTTCGAGATTCCCGCTTCGGCATTCCACGTGTG
This sequence comes from Cercophora sp. LCS_1, assembly GCA_036250225.1. Lineage (NCBI taxonomy): Eukaryota > Fungi > Ascomycota > Sordariomycetes > Sordariales > Lasiosphaeriaceae > Cercophora > Cercophora sp. LCS_1. The sequence continues at coordinate 142,600 of JAPZLL010000046.1, forward strand.
CAAGCTCGGCCTCAAACCGAAGCCCCTCGAGTGTGTGCATGCCAGGTACGCCCTCTTCTATAGTCTCTTGGATGCTCAGAACTTCCTCGAGTAATCTTTTCGAGGTCGAATAATAGTTGAACCCCGGTAGTTTGTGACTATCGAGATAGTCGAATTCTTGCGTTCGTTGAGTGCCAAGGGGTGCTGCAGTGACAATATCGTATCTCGTGCTTTAGTAATTGTTCCCTGAAGCCCGTATGCGACGGCAAGGTCACGTTTTGCCTTGAAGGTGGAAGCGCACGTTGCGGGCTTGGCTGGATCCTTCCCGACCAAGCCTTCCAGTTGTGCAACGCCGTCCGAGTATTTTCCTTGATACACCAGAGAAACGCCGAGCCAGCGGCGTATCTCCCTCTTTACGTGCTCCCAGTCGTCCGAGCCTCGTATTTCTTCGCCAGTGGCGCCCTGGGTGGAGTCGGGCCTCAAAAGTCGCTGCAGTTCCTCGCCAGCCCCCACAGCGTCACCCTTGAGCAGAGTGACTACGGCAATCCAGGCTTCGATCTTGTTCCGCTGGAGTTCGAAGTCGGCACGATCAGGTTTTTGCCGCAAGCCGTCGAGCGCATCTTGGAACAGCGTCATTGCATTTGATCGTTCAAGAAATGACCGCGCTTCCCTCTCCGCCTTATCCCACGCTCGTTTGTGCACCGGACCAACCCATTTACTTCGGCCGGAGAGAGACCTCCGAGACTGTCCCGATGACCATTGGCTTTCATCTCCTGATGATGGAACTCGATACATCATGTTGGGAGACGACAACGATGACCGGAATCTGGAACCGCGTGGGGATGGGGTGTTTAACCTTTCTGCATCGAGGTCCCGGAGATCGGGGCGTTCCAGAAGAATGTTACGACGCTCCAGCTTGTCGATATATGTGATGAACTTGGTGACTTCCCCCGAAAGCTCAGTGGCATTTTCTATTTTGCTTGCGCGGCTGGCGAGTCTCCGCACGCCGGACGGCACCACTAGAAGGATGGCACGCCGCTGTGAGCGTAGCTAGGGTCGTTGTCAACGAATGTGCATCCAGCAGGGTCAACTCGCATGGAGGATGTGATACGCACTTCTTTTGGCCGCGTCTGGTCCGCTAATGTTGCGTCCCAGACCTTCAGGAATTTCGTTGGCAGCGCAGCACCCTGTCCTAGCTGAATAGCGAGCTTTTCGCGGGTCTTGTTGTAGCTGGCATCGATTTCTCGAAGGTCAGTTGCCAATGCAGGAACCTTCGCGGCCGCGTCTCCGCTGAAAAAGTCCCCGGAGAACCGACGGTGCAGCTGGTTGATGATTTGCTCGTGCTCCTTTGCTTCTGGCGACAATGAGACACTGTCAGGTATCTCAGGCACGTCAAGGATGATCAGCCCAATAGTATCTATGGCAATCCAGTTCGCATCACGAGAACTCAAAATGTGCCTGACGAGCCAGGCTCCCAACCCATGCGCAAGATGAAGAGAGGACGCTTCAGCGGCGGTGATGCCCCCGGTGCGCTGGGTGAGTCGTCGGCATGGGCATCCTCATTGGCGACACGGAATTCATCCTTGATAGTCTGCAGCTTGGACAAGAGGTGGAAACCAGACCGTCTGAGTGCGTCCATCCCTCCATTTAGGATCGAAGAGGAGCGGAAGCGGAAAGGTCTGAACTGATAACGGCCGCCCCGACACGTGTCCCAACGCTTGACCCAGGACTCTAGTGATGCCTGGTAATTGAACTCATCATCTTCAGAGGCTCGAAAACCGTGGACGAGGATGAGGTTTCGCCTGGTCAGAGAGTCAGTGTGACCAACTTGGCAATCACAGTTGAACGACGTCATACCCAAAGGGTGGCCCATCGACCAGAAAGCTTGCTGGCTGATTGTGAGATTGCGGTTAGCACAAGCATACTTGGCTGGGTTGGGTGATTATGGACGCATTTGGGTTCGTATGGTGTTCTTATCCTTCGTTTAAGTGGATTTTTGACCATTCTGAAGTTGGTGTTCGGGCTTTTTCCGTTGCGCCCTTGCGCGCGGTGGTCCTAAAGTTCAAAGTGTGGAGGTGCTGGGCGTGGGACTCACCTGGGACACCATGCGGGGGCCTGGGCCTTTGAAAAGGCGTGTGGGCTGACTGCTGGCTGTGCATGCCTACCTGTTCCGGAAATTCCTGCTCCGACCAACCCGCGGGGGGCAACCCCTCCCACAATACCATTTCCACGTTCGGAAATACTTCTGTCGGTGAGACACGCAGATCCAGGTCCAGAAAGAATAGATCTTGACCCGGGGCCACCGTGAGATGACGATGATCGCCGAGCAGCTGGCCAGTTGAGCGATCCGAGAGTTCCGTCTCGAACACCCTCAGCAAGGCCGAACGAGGTTCCGTACATGCCGCCCAGAGGCCACAGTCGACAAGGCAGATAGATCGACTCCGCCTGGTGGGAGCGATGTAGTGCCAGTCAAAAGGCTCAGCGCCGTTTCGCTGAGGAGTTGCGATGCGGCGTCGTAGATCAAACCAGTGGGCTCCTGGCCTGGCTGGACGAATTGCGTGCTCCCATATTATCTCTCGGATTTCGGTAGGCAACTGGCCAAACAGGGGGAACTTCTCGGGGTGTGACATTTTGGACAACAGCGATCGTAGGAACTAATGACCCACCCGCGACGCGGTTTGAAGGAATGCAGAGTTTTAGGTTCACCCTGGAACTAGCTTTTATGCTCATTTCCGAGGTTTCGCATGACACCTCGGCCCGCACCAGAACTTTATGCACACGTCACTGGGGAAGAGTCCCGAACATCCGTGCATCCCATAGTTCATAGAAATCACAACAGTGTTTGGCCGTCTGGTAGGGGGCATGGAGGGAAATAAACAAATGCACGTGCCACCCCCTTTCACCACGTCACTTTCCATTGTTGATAAATTGATGAGGTAGGCACTCAGGTGTCAAAAAAACAGTCCCTCACCATTTCCGCTGCGTTCTTTAGGCGACAAAGTACCTACGTGGTACTGGCCAGGCTTGACAGTGCGGAAAACTCGGGCACTGCGTGCCAACAACAGAAGGAACGAAGGTGAGCAGAACGGACGATTTGCGGCGGGGTTACTGGTCTTCCCACACATTTGCAACTTGCATTGGCCTCACCGATCTATGGCTCCTGTTCGACAATGTTCCTCAACCTTGGCTGCAGTTGCTCAAGATTGTACTGTCCTTGTTCGTCCGGCGGGTAGGCCCGGAACACCTCCCTTCGCATCAATCGCCGTGGCGCCCTCCTCCCCGTGAACAGCTCAAATTGCGCAAAACCTTGCTCCGGCAGTAAATCCAGACCATCCATTGTCACCCAGCCCCGGGGCGTTTGCCTTCGGGCTTGATCGAGAAGCGGCGTGTTCAACGTCTTGTAAGCCAATTCCACCACCACGCCACCTGTCGGGCTTCCCAGCCAATCTTCAGGGACGGTAAAATTTGGTGGCGGCGCATCGCCGATGGCATGGGTGGGAATACAAGAGATAATGATGGTCGGCAGACGGAAGGATTCGGGCCAGGGGTCCGACGGCGCGTCGATAATGTGGAATCGCGGCGACATGGCCAGTGGTTTGACTGTGGATGGCGGCGCCGCGTTGAGCACAGGTAACCCCCCCCCGGAAATGATCCCCATGAAGTGCTCAACTAACTCCTGCGCATGGGCTCTAGTACGGTTGAAGATCGCGATGTCCCGAAGCCCGAGCTGCAACATGGCATAGACGGCAGCGCGCGCCATTCCTCCAGCGCCGATGACGAGCCCACAACTGCTTGGCCGTACCGCGTTAGCGGGTGACAGCCCACGTCTGATGCAGGCCCTGATCCCGATCCAGTCGGTATTCTCGCCATACAAGCCGCTCGGCCGCCCATGTCGATTGGCATCGGCGAAAAGGGTTTCTGGGTCGATCGTCTGGGCGTCGTCCATCCGGCTGGAGGACCCGCGACACCACCCTCGGTGGCGGATCGGTATAAGAGTGTTGACGGCCCCGATAGCCCGAGCGTGGGCGCTAAGCGCATCGACGATACTTATTATTTCCACTTTGAACGGGAGTCCAACGGAGGCGCCTCCAAAGTCGGGGCTGAACACGAGCCCCTTGATTTGCGCCAGCGAGTCGGTTGACACAGGGCGATATCGATGCGGAACTCCACAAGCCCGGAGTGCAGCATTGTGCATTGCTGGCGACAAGCTATACCCCACGTTGGCGCCAAAAACATACAACTCCAGGGGATCGAAGTGGAAGCTAGAATACAGTGCTTTTGTCGCCTGGAACGCCGTGATACAGGGGTCAGAGGGCTCCACGTCACCCCCCGAGGAAGTGGGGTCTCTCAAGACATCATCCGTCGTTGAGCTTCGGAGATCTGACTCCAGTACCCGGCCAGAGCGACGCCCTCTTGGCGTCTTCGTTCCTGTTCTTCCCTCAGGAGCAACAGACGTCAGGATCGGGTTGAAGCAAGCCGATTGCCTCCCCAAGCGTCGAGTGTTGTATGCAATCAATGGGACGGGTGGGCCGTCGAGAGAGGCCATTGCTACCCGAAACTGTTGTGCTTGAGAGTTGTCGCCGATTTCGGCTGCTGGCCGCAGAAATCGTCCAAGATCAAACCCTAACGATTGTACGCGACGGTAGTTTTGCGTCCACTTCGGATCCGACCAGCCTGGAACACGGGTGCCAATGTCTTCATCGCCGCCGCTTCTCCATGAGCAATGCCCCACGACTTTGCTTCTCCCCCTGGAAGCAAGCACTGTGGAAAGTTGCTGATCCGGCAGGGAGAGGTCTAGTGTCACGTATTCTGATGACAGACGAAGGCCGTGCTCGACATACTCCAGGTAACAGTGCCTGGCCGCTGAGTCGGGACCGGAAAGACCACCCGGAGCCACAACGTGGTAGATGATGGGAACCACAGTCGACCTCCGGATCAAGCCAATCGTTCGTGTGATGCGAATTGCCCGCTCAGGTTCCAGTCGGCCCTCTCCCTTGTCAAAATCTTGACTGTTGAGGTGATCGAGATCATCTATCACCAACTCGATGGCATCCGCCCCTGTCTCAAGCTCCTCGATATCGAGGTCGATCGAAGCGTCGTCATCGTCACCCGCCATGAACGAAGAGAGCCGCACCGACACGGCATAAGTGAAGCTTCGTTTTTCCGTCGGTATTGACGCCAACGGAAACGCCGATTCGATGAAGGGTATGCTCCCGCTGGGCATAACCAGGGACAGGAATTTGAGAAAGTGTCGCTCTGCGCGTTTCAACGTCAGGTATGGCGCAGGGCATCGTCCGGTTAAGACCCCATCGGTCGCACCCCCGTCGGTGGGGGTTTCAGAAAGATTGAAGAACTCGTAGTTGGTACAGGATCGGAACGCGAGGCTTCCGACTGAGAGGAGCTTTTTCGCCTTGGAGAGGTCGCCGAGTTTAAGATGATGGCATATTGCTTCCGCGTCACGGATCACATATATGACCGGATGCCTCAACGAAAACTTCTGGAGCAACGCCTGCACGCCGCGACCCATCCACGAACATACGATAACGGCACCGCACGAGTAGTGGGTCAGTATCTCGCTGAGGGTTTCGGCTTGGCGTTGGTCACATTCCTGAACACCGTACAGCTTTTTGTATGTCGAGGAGCTAAATCCCGTGGCCTGCTGAAACGCCTTTTCTGCATCGGCAATGCGGCGCTTCATAGCTGTCGAGGCAATGATGGCCAGGGTTGACTTGCCCGCCCCGCGCAGCCCGGCGATCACGACTGAGGCATCGGGATCGAATGCCGCCACGCCCCTCTCAACAGGCGCTCCTGAAGAACTCGGTCGTTGCACGCGTTTGCCTGCGGAAATGTTACCTCGTGGCTCTAGAAATGACACACAGTCCAGAGGGCTTACCATTCTCGTTGATCCAATCCCGGGTTGGCGTTCCGTGGGTGGAATCTCGCCCATGAGAGGAGGGCGTACCCCGCGATGTTGGTGGAGATGGTGTTGGCGGCATTGTCACACAAACACTTCTTCAGGAAACCGGGCGCGACTTCCCGGCGACGCGGCCTTGACGTTGATCGAGGATGTCTGCGGCGACCGGAGCGCTTGGGCACGCGATGGCGCTAGCTACAGATCCCCAAATGTGACGGGGAAAATTGTTCATCCCCACACTTTGCCCACCGATCATCTGCGCGATGCGGGGAATGTGGATGCGCGGGGGCGAAAAAAAGTCCCTGCACGTCGGCGGCAACTCCGGACGGCCGCGGCCGGGCCGGTTGTCCCATCGGATGGTCGAAACTGAGGATCTCTGGTTTTTCGATGCCCAAATTCATCCACAACAATGATGCCAAGACACCGGACAGCGTTCGAGGCCGAAGGGGAGGATGAGGTAGCCCAACACCATCGATCCAAACGAGTGCGCGTATCCCGCGCTTGCGACCAATGCCGGAGCGAGAAGGAACGTTGCGACGGCGGGCGCCCACGGTGTGGGAGCTGCGAGACGGCCGGAAGGCCTTGCACATACGACAAAGAGCAAAAGAAACGAGGTCCAAGAACCGGATATGCGCGCGCACTCGAGATCCTTTTGGTCATGCTTTTTGACCAAGTTCCTCAGGCTGAAGAGCGCGCAGCAGCCCTCACTCTCTCTCATGGATCCTCGCTTCTTTCAGCGTCAACAAGGACGGTAGGAACCGCCGACTCTCAGGATGGCGCGACTGGGGAACAGCTTCACCAAAAGTGGACGTGTTGCAGGGTCAACAAGAGAATACAGAAGCTGCTCAATGAGGGTCCCGACGCCCAGTCACCCGACGCCCCGGCAGAGCGGGAGGATGAGGGCCAGACCCCAGACCAACCGCAGTGGGAGGTCCAGAGGCAGCAGGAGCGTCAAACAGACACACAAATGGCGCCGGCGGTTCCGCAACCCCAGCAGCCGCCAATACGAGTCCTGCCACCAGATCACCGTCGTCTTGTCGACATTTACCTCGCTTATACCCACAGCTGGCTTCCAATACTGGATCGACATGAGCTCACCAGTACACTGACCAGGTTTGAGAGTGGTCCCATGGGTCCCCGGAGAGAACGCGACGATGGCTGGGATGTTGGGGCCGGTGCTGAAGCAGAGATATGGGCCGTTTTCGCAGTCGCGTCCTTTCAGAATCACAAAGCCGGACAGCCACCAGCGCAGATGTCACCCCAGGCGATTTATGAGATCGCTCGAGGGCTGATACCGTCTTCAGAGGATGCCATATTCGAGCTGGGCCACGTTTGCGCGCTGCTCCTACTTTCCGTTATCAAGATCGGACAAGGGGAAGTCTCGGCTGCGTATCTGTTGGTCGGGGCTACGGTTCGACTGGCCCTTCTGTTGGGATATGATGGCAGAGCAGAGATTGGGGATGACCCGGTCTCTCTACGGAAGAAACGCGTGTTTGCTAGCTGCTTCATGCTTGACACCTTGACCTCATTGTCGCTAGGTCGGCCAACCACACTGAGGTCAGCCAACGTTCACGCCCTGACGTCTCAACCGGAAACTCTCGGTGAAGAGGATGAGCAGCTGTGGTCACCCTGCCCAGGTTTCGGCGTTATCACAACACGTTCTTCTGAGGGTTTCCCAGCGGCGCGTTCATTGAGTTGTCTCCGCCAAACCGTGCTGTTCTTTCAGGTTCTCAACGACTGGACCAATAGCCAGTCGGTGGATAAGCACCGGACCTGTGTTAACTCTCTCGCGAAATCTCTCGATGGCTCATTTTCATACTGTAACTCGGTGGTTTCAGCCGTCTCCGGTGCTGAAGGTGACGACGGGAATACACCCAAGGTGCCATCAGCTTTCTTCGTCCACGCTACCTTCCTTGCCGTAGCGATACACCTCGGCCTTTTGTCCGGCCAGCGATCGTCCATGTCACAGATTTGGATATTCCTTGACTTGGTGGAGGGTCAAACGAGGGAACACTCACCCGCAGCTATCCCACCGTTACTTCTGGGGTACATGGACATGATCACGCGTGCTGTCGGTCCATCCGAAGCGGGTCGGTTCCCAACAAAGCAGTGGGGCGATATTTTGGTCATGCTGCGAGCTGTCTGGCGGCCACTTGGAAATACCGGACAGTCCGCACAACAAGGGACGAGCGGAAGTCATCGGTTGACACCAGGGCGTCACCCTTTTGGGTTCACAGAGTCTGTGATGCCAAGTGTAGGAACGCAGCACTTTCCCTCCCCCTTTCAAGAGCAGCTTGTAACAAGCAACACGGCCCAGGGCCCCGCTGGTGCGGAGCATTCTCTCCCGCTGCAGCTGAGTTCTCGGACCACCGGCGGGCAACCGTTTTACCCAAGCCCGCAGTCAACAGTGCACAGCTTGCCGTTCCCTCAGATGAGGTTTACTACGACTTTCGGGGCTTCAGTGTCGACAGACTTTGATGCGGCCCTGGCTGAAATATCTGACATAGATGTGTTTGACAATCATGATGCAGAGAGGGAGTTCCTTGCGAACCTGGGATTCGGGCCGGGCTTTGATGTCAACGACCTCCCAAGCATGGGCTTTCAGTGAGGGGAGGGCTACGACGATGCTATGACAGGATAATTTCCACAGCGACAGCGGGCAATCCAAGCAGACACCAAATAATACAAGTTTACTGCTCCATGTTGGAATTTCCAATGCCCGTTCAGCGCCCAGGTCACCCGAAGTGACATCCACCGGATTCTACCATGCTACCGGTCGCAACATTAACTCACAGCATTTCGTTGAAAGGTATGAACAAGGGCCAAACAAACGCGCGTCGACACGAGATCACGAGCTGCAATGCAATCTTCGTTATATTTGTCCACCAAAGCTCAGGATAAAACATGGCAGACCCGGCTTCGTTCGGGGACAGCGAATGGCCAATGGCGCGGCAACCGGGATGCCCCTGCGCCAAAACTTTTATCCCCGCGGTGGCAACTGCTGAGCCCGGGCACCATCCGCTTTCGGCGCCGGACGTGGGGATCGGGAGTTGCTAGCGTCACGCATGGCCCCGGCGTGCACTCCGGGGCCCCATCTGGGGAAGGGATCACTTGGCCCACCATCCTTCCACACCGATTCCCAACGGCCAATCCCAAAAAGTTGGAATCGCCGTTCCCCGGAAAGTTAATCAGCCTCTTTTCATCCTCAGCCGGGGAACAGGATCGCGCAGAGACTTTCTAGCACTCGCTGAACACGAGTACTTGTAAACCGCTGATGCCCACCATCGTCATCGTGGTTGCTCCTTCCCTGTCCCTACGCCTCCTCGCGACAACAGGTTCTCGGTGAGCACCTACCGTTCGAGATTTAACCTTTTGCTCACCGCCGGGATCGGGCACATTTTCTGTCTTGTTTGCACGTCCTCATCCCTCCAAACCTTTGCCCACCATGACCCTCCTCGCCCTCAAGGAGGACCGGCCAACGCCCAAATGCGTCTACAACTGGCGCATCTACGCGTGCGCCGCCATTGCGTCGTTCGCATCATGCATGATTGGCTACGACTCAGCCTTCATCGGCACGACACTTGCGCTGCCATCATTCACTAAGGAATTCGACTTTGCGTCGTACTCGCCCGGCGCCCTGAGCAACCTCAAGGCCAACATTGTGAGCGTCTACCAGGCCGGCGCCTTCTTCGGCAGCTTGTTCGCATACGCCTCGTCCTATTTTCTCGGTCGTCGCAAGTCCCTCCTCATTTTCGCCCTCATCTTCATCCTCGGCGCCGGCTTGATGCTGGGCGCCTCCGCTGAGCGCGGTCTTGGTTTCATCCTCGCTGGTCGTGTGCTTGCCGGTATTGGTGTCGGCGGCGCCTCCAACATGACGCCGATTTACATCAGCGAGCTGTCGCCTCCTGCTATCCGTGGTCGCTTGGTCGGTATCTACGAGCTTGGCTGGCAGATTGGTGGCCTTGTCGGCTTCTGGATCAACTATGGCGTTAGCAACACGCTTCCTTCCAACCGAACACAGTGGCTTATCCCCTTTGCTGTCCAACTTATCCCTGCTGGCCTGCTTCTTCTTGGCGTCCTTTGGATCCCCGAGTCCCCACGCTGGCTGTTCTCTGTTGGTCGTCGCGAGGAAGCCACCAAAGTTCTCAGCTGGATGCGCGACCTTGACGCCTCGCATGAGTACCTCCGCGAGGAGATTGGTTTTATCGAGACGGAGCTGGAGCGTTTCCGCCAGGAAGTCGGCGCCGGCTTCTGGAAGCCCTTCATCATGCTCAAGAAGAAGAGTGTGCAGTGGCGTTTCCTCCTGGGCGCCTTGTTATTCGTGTTCCAGAACGGGTCCGGTATCAACGCTATCAACTACTACTCGCCCACCGTCTTCAAGAGCATCGGCATCCAGGGGACCAACACGAGTCTGTTCACGACCGGTATCTTTGGCGTTGTCAAGACTGTTCTGACCTTTGTCTGGCTGCTCTGGATGATCGACCACATTGGCCGCACCAAGCTACTCATCTGGGGAACTGCGGGCGGCAGTCTCTGCATGTGGTTCATCGGCGCGTACATCAAGATCGCCGAGCCCGGCAAGAACACCGACAACACGTCGCTGTCAAGCGGGGGTATCGCGGCCATTTTCTTCTTTTACCTCTGGACGGCGTTCTACACGTCGACGTGGAATGGCACTCCGTGGGTGATCAACTCGGAGATGTTTGACCAGAACACGCGGTCTCTGGGCCAGGCTAACGCGGCGGCGAACAACTGGTTTTGGAACTTTATCATTTCGAGGTTCACGCCGCAGATGTTTGACAAGTTGGGCTTTGGCGTTTACTTTTTCTTTGCTTCGTTGATGTTGTTGGCGATTGCCTTTGTTTGGTTCTGTATCCCTGAGACCAAGGGTGTCCCATTGGAGTCGATGGATCGGTTGTTTGAGATCAGGCCTGTCAGGAAGGCGCATGCTGTTATCATGGCTGAGTTAGGGCATGGGGCGGCTGACGGCGTGGAGGGGAAGGGATCTGATGAGGCAGAGAGGAGCGAAGCTGTAGAGAAGGTTTAGAGCGCTTTCTAATTACAGGAGTAACAGATTGGAATTGAAGGAAGACTTCTCAGCTAGCAATGACAGTACCATGGTGTAAACATTTTGCCCCGAGTACCGGCCTCGACTTCCGTGCCGGTCCACACACACGATGTAAGTAACCATCGCCTTATCCTTCCAATAGCATGCCTCAATCCAACTGTTGACTACTCCCCCTATTCCGCGATATGCCCAGGCAAACATCATGCCGTACAAGCTTTCCCTGGGCTGACTTGACAAGGCTCGGAGACTTCAGAACCTAATGCACATCTCAGGTGTCGCGGTTTAAGGCGGTAATTCATACAACTCTCGTCCCAGCACTCAGGAAAAGAGTAGAAGATCCCAGATGGGCGAGGATAAGAAGCGGGATTCATGGCATGGAGCCACTGGTGCGTGGGGTTAAACTTGCTGCCGTATTCCCAGTCCGTTTCGCATATTCGAACGTCACGCTCATATGTCGTGATTAGACACGTCGAACCAGCCGCCTTCTCTAACCAGTGAGCACGCATATATATCCCGTCGCCATTATCCCCGAACCCAGTGACCATGTTTCCGTAGCATGAATGGTCCCAAAAACCGCCACATTGGGGAAAGAAACCAAAGACGCCATCGCCGTTGCGAAATAGCACCTGGGCTCCGGGTGGTGAATCGTCGCTCGTATCGGGTCCTTCGCTGCCCATCGCGTAATGGACGCAGCTGCATTTGGTCGGGTCGAAACACGCCATCTCAGGCACAGAACTCGGCCAATACGAAGGGAAGAAAATGCGGGCTGCCCCTTGGCGGTACTGTCGAAATAATGATCGTAGTCCCGGAGCAGACGCTCGTTTTGCCCGAGGGCTGAGACTCAGAATGTTGAAGCCGCTATGGGGTGCCCACTCCAGATGGAGAGCGACTGCCGTGCCGTGAAACCCGGCCTTCCGGAGACGGGCACGCGGCCAGGTCGGGACTTGATCGTTGGTACAGCGTCTGTCGTGGCTCGGGTCATGGCATTCGATGCTAAAATTGTCGAAACAGGCTTGCCAATCCCCCGGTTTTCGCTTCTGCCAATCGGTTATATGAGCCTCGATGACGTCCCACGAGATGTTAACGTGTTCGCATAACTGTACGCTTCCCTGGCGGCCCAGGCATTGCCGCTGTGTCTTGCCTGGGCGTTGCTCAGAGGGGGAAAAGGTCGCTGGGTGGTGATGTGCATCACAGCCATCGCAGTGGAGCCAGTCAAGGGCACTACGAGGTTTGAATTCGCAGTGTGGGTAGCCCCTAGGTTTGAGCTGGTTGGGAGGCGGATGAGAGCGGCCGAGTTTGCATTTGTTGCATAGCCCATCCTTCTGCAAGCGTCGCAGGAAGTCAATTTGCACCTCCCGGGGTTGACCAGGCGCCACCCTTGACAAGGAGCCGGCCTTATGATAAGGTTCCAATCCAGGGCTTATTCCGTTGATGAGGTGTTGAAATCGTCTCGAGACGCGCCATAGACAGGGAAGGGCAGCGGGGTCGGCGAGCGCGCAGTAGTCGAGAATGATCAGCAGGAGATCTGGTGGTAATCGGCCGATAGGACTGAAGCGTCGGTTGTAAACCTGGGCCGCTATCAACGGGTCCATGGTGCGCTCTAGTTCGTCGAGGGCAAGCGACATTTGCCTCTGTTGACAGACTTGTGTTGCCTGGTGCTTGGCTGCGTCTCAGTTACGCTGATATCGTATCGCAAAAAGACCGAGCGCCGGGATCCACGATATGAGGCAGGCATGATGAAGCAAGATTACTCCTGTGGCCACTGGTCCTGCACGCAATACCTTAGGCTCCACCCACGCCCAAAAGTCAACCGCATCACGCGCAAGCGCCAAAACCTTGATGTCCTAGACGTAATCAGACAACACGCCGAATCCAATGGAACGAAAGATAATGTATCAATTTCCCAACTACAAATATCCTATGTCGCACAAGAACAAGAACAACCAAATCCTCATCGTAACCACACCTAGCCCTCACAACCGCCCGTCCCTTCCCCTCCCAACTCTTTCCCCAACCCACCTCTGCACCTTCCCTACGGGCAACGCCTCCGTCTCTCGCCCAGTCCAGTACCGATCCTGCTCCAGCCCCTGCCAAATCAAGGCCTCGGTCCCCGGAATCACCCTCCACCCCAAGCCCTCCGCCACACCGGCCAACTCGGTCCACGGCGTAGGATTGTAACACATCTCAAGCATGGCACCCGGTCCCTTCCCAAGCATCATCTCAAACACCGCCCTCGCTTGCTTCTCCTCTGCACTAACAGGCGGAAAATCAGGAATGCACGCCACCACGGCCCCCGGCCCATCTAGACTCCTCGCCTGCTCGACCGTCTCAACATGGATCAAATCTTCACCATATCCGTGTTCTTTGCACCAAGAAATAACAGACTCGACTTCATCTGCGAAGCGATTCACCAGATAAATAGGACCGACGTTCATCCATGTCCTAAGGGCATAAACAGCCGATCGCGCGGCACCACCCGAGCCGAGGACCAGCGCTGGTTTGCCTTCCCACAGTGTGGGCGACGTGGTGCGAAGGAATGAATCACGCACGCCGATGACGTCGGTGTTTGTGCCGGAGAGAATGCGTCGCGACGGGTCGGAGGGTGAGGGGGTGAAGAAGATGGTGTTGCAGGCGCCTACGGCCAGGCATTCGGGTGTGAGGTGTTGGAGGTGTGGGAGGATGAGGACTTTGTTTGGCATTGTTACGGAGGATCCTGAGATGTTAGCTATGGGTCTTCAAATGGGCGAGGGGAGAAGTACCGTAGCAGTTTGGGTCTTTGAGGAGGTTGAGGAATGCTGGGATGTCATCTGAGTCGAGGCGTTGCTGGGCCCAGGGGAGGCCGAGCTCCGAGTAGACGACTGCGTGCAGTTCTGGTGACATGGAGTTTGTGAGTTTTTTGCCAAAGAGGTAGCTATACCTCGATGGGACGGGTACCGGTCGTGGTTGGGTTGACATGGTGTGAGTGAGTGAGTGAGTGTGGAGATGAGATGTGAGTGAGAGCTTGAATGAGAATGTCCGATGAGGTGAGGATGGGACTGCCAAAATCCTCCGTGCGATGGTCGCTGAAATGACTTAAAAGTGATGCTAAATTCAGGGGCGATAAACATGAGCCGTTCGTCCCGTGTCGCAGCGATTCACCCGCCCAAGATACCCGAGTCCAGCGCCCGAAGGACCCGCACCTTCTCACACAAAAGCATTGCTCCGAGCGAACGGAGTCGGGTGGGTCCCGTCGGCCAATTGCCGGTGTCGGCTCAATGTTTTGCAGCGACTGCGGAGAAGCTTTTTTGCAGCGGATCCTCCTGATGGAGCGGGCCCAAAACGTTCTTCCGGGCGTGAACTCTTTTCCGCTCGGTTGCGGTGCAGGGGTTGCGCAAAACACAACTGACGTCAGCTCGGTCTGCGACAGATCACGGCTATCAACGGCATCACAGCTAGCGCTCATTCTTTGAGGATTTGACGAACATTTGCTGCGACAGGCAGGAAGATGGGTAAACATTTGCGAGGAGAAATGAGCGGTAGATTAGAAATCTGATGTGCGATGGACCCAGTGCACGCCATAACAGCGTCTCACTTACAGGTAGCAATTGACCGTTTCACCATCCTTCTTACCACCTCGTCTTGGTGAATCCCCCTTCCTAAACCGCCACCACGCTTGCTTCGCCATCACACCTTTGGATCTTTCTCTCACACGAGCATCCCAACAGCAACAATGCCCTGCAAACTCGCCATCTCCTCCATGTCCCTAGGCTGGTCCCATGCCGGCCACTCCCTCGCCCACCGCCTCGACATGGCCCAAAAATACAGCTACCGCGGAATCGAGCTCTTCCACACAGACCTTCTCGCCGTCGCCTCAACAATCCCCAACCCAACCGACGACCCCTTCCTCCCCCAGCTCCTCGCTGCCTCAGCCATCCGCTCCATGTGCGCGGCCCGCAACCTGGCCATCATCTGCCTGCAGCCCTTCATGCACTACGAAGGCCTCCTCGACCGGACCGCACACGACCAACACATCGAAAAGCTCAGGTTGTGGCTACAGCTGGCGCATCTGCTCGGGACGGACATCGTTCAAATTCCATCGAATTTCCTTCCCGAGAGTGAGCTCTCGTCGGATATCGACTTGATCGTATCAGATTTGAGGGAAGTCGCAGAGATGGGAATGGCGTCCAACCCTCCGGTGCGATTTGTGTATGAAGCATTGGGGTGGGGGACTCGTGTGAGTAGATGGGAACAGGCATGGGAGGTGGTGGAACGTGTGGATATGCCAAACTTTGGGATCTGTTTGGATACGTTTAATATCGCGTGTGCTATCTACGCTGATCCCGCGTCGGAGGATCCGAGACGGGCCGTCCCTGGTGGGGAGGAGGAAGTGAGAGCGAGTATGAGAAGGTTGGTGGAGAGAGTTGACCCGGCCAAAGTGTTTTATGTGCAGGTTGTTGATGCAAAAAGACTGGAGGAGCCACTGGTGGAGGGACACGAGTATTTCGTCGAGGGACAGCCGGCTCGGATGAGTTGGTCGAGAAAGTGTAGACTGTTTTATGGCGAGTTTGGGAGAGGGGCGTATCTGCCTGTGAGAGAGATTGCTATGAGCATTTTTGGGGAGAGGGGCCTGGGGTGGGAGGGGTGGGTGAGTTTGGAGCTGTTTAACGAGAGGATGAGTGATGAAGATGAAGGCGCTCCTGAGGAGCTAGCGAGACGAGGGGCGAGGTCATGGGGGAAGTTGGTTAGGGATTGTGGGTTGAGGATTGAGGAGGATGTCATGGCGAGTGCTTCATTGTAACGTTTTTGGGCTATTTACATCTTGGATTCCTTGGTTTTGAGATCTCGTGCTACAAACTCCAACGCTGCCGCGTATCCGTATGTTCCCAACCCGCAAATCACACCCACTGCTTTGTCACTGAGATAGCTGTGTTTTCGGAATGGCTCCCTTGCATGAACATTGGAGACGTGGATCTCAACAAAGGGAATGTCGACACTGAGAAGGGCATCGCGGATGGCAATGCTGGTGTGGGTGTAAGCGCCGGGATTGATGATGATGGCATCGACATTGCCTCTAGCTGCTTGAATGCGGTCGATGATGGCGCCCTCGTGGTTGGACTGATAGGCAGAGAGCTCAATTGAGTGAGTCTTGGCTTGCTCTTTGGCTTGCGAGACCACATCGTCAAGGGTGGTCGAGCCATAGACTTGGGGCTCACGAGTGCCCAACAAGTTGAGGTTGGGACCGTTGATGAGGAGAACGTGTTTCGCCATGTTGACAAGCAGGCCAAATGTTTTGCTGAATTTGCAGTGACGAAGCTGTGGTTTCACACCAAACTCGAAATCCTTCTCATCTGTATAAATATACGTTTCTTACTATCACGCTCACTCGTGATGGCCCATCCTCACTGCAGTCCCGATGTTTCTGTGCATGGTGACCATTTCCGTCGCTTAAACCTTTTCCCAGCAGGGAACCCGGCCTTGGCATTCCCCGCATTCCGGAGCCGATTTCTCGGAGGTGGCGATAAGCCGGGGTCGGCCCACAGCGGAGCTCGGCTTGCCGCGGGACACATCAACACCAAGTGCCGGATCGACGGCTCATATCTCGACCACGCCGTTCACGTCAAGCGCACGAAAAAAGATTACAATCAACACCACATCCAATACCACCGCACCCCCGGAAAAATGCCCCAACCAACCCTCGACCTCGACCTCGCAGAACTCTACACCTTCACCCTGACCCTCGCTAAATCCGCCGGCGCCATCCTCGTAGCCGCTGCATCACCCACCACCCGCCTCTCACACACCCTCTCCACCACCGAAAAAGACAACGCAGTCGACATCGTCACCCAAACCGACACCGAAATCGAATCCTTCATCCGCACCTCCATCGCATCCAAATACCCGACCCACTTCTTCCTGGGCGAGGAATCCTATTCCGCTTCCTCAGAAAAACAGTACTTGATCAGTGACAGCACGCCGACATGGTGCGTCGACCCTCTCGACGGGACCGTCAACTTCACCCATCTCTTCCCAATGTGCTGCGTCTCCATCGCTTTCATCCTAAACGGTGTACCAGAAGTAGGCGTGATCTACGCGCCGTTACTAAACCAGATGTTCTCCGCACGGAGGGGACACGGCGCGTGGATGAATGAGATGGTGCCGCTACCGCTTGCTCCGACACCGATCCCACGAAATGCGCCAAAAGGGTGTTTATTCGCGTGTGAATGGGGCAAGGACAGACGGGATGTGGAAGGGGGGAATTTGCATCGCAAGGTGGCGAGTTTTGTGAATCTGGCGAGTGAGATTGGTGGTAGAGACGGGAAGGGCGGGATGGTGCATGGGGTTAGGAGTCTGGGGAGTGCGGCGATGGATTTGGCGTATACGGCCATGGGGGCGGTGGATATCTGGTGGGAGGGCGGGTGTTGGGAGTGGGATGTCGCTGCTGGAACTGTGATCCTGGAGGAGGCGGGTGGGTTGGTGACGACGGCGAATCCACCAGGGGATTGGGAGACTGCAGAGATTGAGAGTGCGAAGCTGGGTGGACGGTTGTATTTGGCTGTGAGGTGAGTTTGTAATCTCTGTGCTGAATGATGGCTGACGTGATTAGACCGGCTGCGGATGGTGAGGGTGAGACGGGGAGGCAGGCACAGGAACGGGTTGTTAGGGAGGTCTGGAGGCGGGTTGAGGCGTTGGATTACTCGAGACCTGGTGCTTGAGGGCGAATGCGGTGTTTGAGGAGGCGTTGAACGATCGTGGCGTGCCTCGGAAGGTACCTAGTTTTAAGCATCCAACCCAGGATCTGTTTGGTAATGCAAAAGTCCACATGGTCCATTCCTTAGGAAATCCGTTTTTGAGAATCTGCGTGGCCATTCACGCACACGACAGTGTAGTCCGCGGGGACAAGCACTAACCACTTCTGAACGTTGACGAGTTGGCCCTGACTTCCTAACCCCGGACGTTCTTGGGCGTCAAACATGCGCTGGATGGCATCGAGAGCCGCACAACAAGCCTCGCGCGAGGAGGAACTCATCTCTGAGCCTCCTCTCGATGTGTCGGAGCCATACTCAGTGAGTCTTTCTCTCAGCTTTGCGCACTCCCTCCCCGCTGAGTTACACCGTTTGCACCACTGACAACCTCAGGTTCTGGGTAAAACCGTTCTGCCTCCGGACCAAGCCGGGCCCGGAGCTCAACCATGAGCCCAGGCCATGACCGGCCAGCAACGGCGACAATGCCTTTCTGAAGGCTGAGACAGTGGACAAGCTGGTCCAAGAACGCCGCAAGGTTCTGACCCGCAGTTGTGTTGAAAGAGGAAAACGCATCAAAGAGGACGTGCTGCCCTAGGAGGGTGGAGAAAAGGAATATTGCGACGAGGTGGTCCTGGTGCTGTTGGGTAACGACATCGTTATACGAGGCAATGGCGCGGGTCTGTAGACGAGTTGCCTCAGTGCGGTACATATCTTTCTGCGTGTTGTCCACGGTGAAAGTGCTTTGGTGCGCAGCCGAGAGCGCCAGGAGTTCGTCTATAAGAAACGGCGCGGTAAAAGCCTCTTTCGTGGCCATCTGCAGCACCTTGGCGACATCGGGCTGATCGGGGCTGATTGCGTCGAGAAAACTGTGGTTGAGGTGGTGCAGGAGTTGGAGATGCAGGATGCTGTAATTGTTTTCTCCGACATTTGGGTAGTCGTGTGCTTTGGTGAAGGAGACGGGGAGTGAGAGCTGGCTGGTGATGGGCTGGGCGGACGGGGTTGACCCTGGCGAGGTTGAGGTTGATGGCGTGTGATACAGCGTTGGCGCGGAGGAAGAGAGCGCGGGGCCGGGCAATGTTGCGGTCGCGTTCAGGAAAGAGCAGTCGCGTTTCGCTGCCGAACAGCTGCCGCACACGGGTCGACACTCGTCGCATTTTACGTGTCGCTGCTTGCATTCTTGGCAGCCGTACCTTAGTGCACACGCTGACGACGCGACCGACTCAGAGGGGCAGGCTACCCCAGATCTGGAATTCTCGAGAAATGAAATTCTCTTATATCGACATCACGCTCTCTCAAAAGGCATGCACGCCGGAAAGGGAACGAAATGAAACGACAAGAAAAAAAAGAAAAGAAAAGAAAATGCCAATTCTATCCCCGATACAAATCTGTCCATCTCCACCATCCTCCTCCTTCCGAAACCGCCCGTCCCCCTCAAGGCGAAATCGCCTGTTTCTTCCCAGCCCCCGGAGACAAGTCGCTCATTGAGTTCACTTCGCTACAGTTCCCATCCCCGCCCATCAACCCACCCATAGACGGTCACCACCACCAGTAAACCCCCATCGCAACCAACATCGGCACAGCATCAAACACATAAATCGGCCACTCAGTACTCAGCAAGTACCCATCCGCCCCCATGACAAACTCAACCACACGAAACACCGACCACGCCATGATCAGTCCACTCACCCAGTACAACATCCTCACAATCTTCTCCCACCCGAGATCCTCCCCACGTGCACACGCTGCAGCAGCCACCACGCCCCTCTTCATCCTTCGATGAAAGGCCACAACTGTAACACAAAACAGCCCGAAAATGTCAATCTGCGCCACCAATCCCACAATCACAACCATCAACCCAGCCGCGCTCCCCTGTATCGTCAACGGCACAATATCGCCCGTGACGAAAAGTTTTGTCAGCCGGTCGGATCGGATCATCGAGAACTGCTCGCCTTTGACAGCGCGGATGACCCTGCCAAGCGTCATGTAGATCGCGGCGGCGAAGAAGACGGGCGCGAGGAGGATCATGGAGTTTTGGATGGCGAAAGGCATGAGACGGCCTGTTTTGTCGTGGGTGGATGCGCGGGCCGCGTAGCCTATGAATTCCACTGTGGCGAGGACGTTGTTAGTGATGGGGACGTGGGAAGGGGACATGGAGGGTAGGCGTGCTCCAACCGCCTATGGCAAAGGGGATGGTGAACCAGGCGCGGGTCTTCCAAGCTTTCCAGAGATATGCGAAGGTGAGCAGCGCCCAGAGGATGGTGAAGATGGCGGCGGCAGCGATGGAGGGGAGGTATTTCCAGAGGTAGTAGCCGCCTTTGTAGGGTTCTAGGACTGCCATTGGGCCTGTGGGAGTGATGCAACGATAAAGAGAGAAACGAGTAGATGGAGATAGCCGAGAGGGAGAGAGGACGAGCGGAGGAGCAGATAATTGGAAGCACGGAGAGAGAACAGCCATCTTGAACTTATAGGACTGCATTGGATGTAAATATCGCTGACGCAAGCTGCAGGCGATCGAGTCCCATCTCTCTTCCCGGACCAAGAAGCTCTCGTGTTTGACGTTTGCATCCGTACAGGGAGCGATTTGATTGGTTGCCAGGGCAGGGAGCGGGGTGTGGAGGTGTTGCGTCGGCATTTATACACCTCTGGCCAGTGAATGAGGGCCGTATTTGGAGCGATGCGATTGGACAGCGTGACCTTGATACGGACAAACCCCTGAAACGGGGCAGGCTGCCGCGCTTCCGAACCAAGCTGCTCAAGATTTCCAAGACTGCTTCGGCCATACTGCCTACTGCAAACTCAATAGTCACGACTTCTTAGTGTCTAGGAGTATGTGCGCAGCCGCCGACGTAGGCCTTGGCGACGCTGCCGGTAGGTCAGCTAACCCTCAAGAAAAAGAGAGAGAAGAAGACAAACCCCATCAGCCAGCAAGCCGACCTCATCCCCGTCGCTGGGTAGGGCCAGCCGTAAGGGCCAGCGGTACACGATGTTGGCCAGCCACGGCATCGCCTGCAGCATGTTCATGACGGGTACTATTCTTCGAATATAACTGATGTCGGTGCCAAAAGCTCTTGGAGCGTCCAGCCCCGAGTGAACCATGTATGCGCTCGAAAAGCCAATTCCCATGCGAGCCTGGACTGCTGGCTATTGTCACCACCCGTAGCTGGGATACCTGGCAGCAACTGCCGTTCTCAGACAGCTAACGCACGCAGAATAAAGCCTCAGCTGTATCATTTAAGGCTTTTTTTGCATTGCCGAAGGGCTTTAACTGCATCGAAGAAAACGCTATTGACATGGAAATAGGCGTCGGTTCGATGTGACGACGCCTGGACTGTGTTTAAAAGGGCTCCTACAGGATGCAAGGGGCCTTCTCCTGGACCGACGACCGCCGTTTGCGCCGCTTAAGGGGCCCTTCTCTTTTGGCTCGAGCCTTCATTTCGACATGGTCAGGTTGTTGGACCCCGCCCACCATCATACCACCCCCTTCATGCAGGTCCGTTCAGCCGCACCTTTCGGAGGTTGAGATGTCGCGCACTCTTCTTCGACTCCGCTTTTGCGAATGAGGGTACAGCAACCACAAACAACAAGACTTTTCCTCAGCAGCTTCCTGCCCTTTTGCCGACTTCCTCAGCATGGAGACCCCGCCATGGGAATACGAATACGAGAAACGCCTTACTGGACGCAACATTCGCCTGCTGAAACTTGAAGACCTCGAGCCTGGTGCCGATGCCGACTCCCTACTCTATTGCTCCCTGGAGCACCACCCATTAGACGGGTGTACCGAGTTCCATGCTCTTTCATACGTTTGGGGACAAGGACCCCAAACATCGCGGATCGTTGTCGACGGTCGGCCATGTCTCGTCACCGACAACCTCCTTGAAGCCCTTCTGTATATCCGGTTGAAATGGGACGCCGTCACCATCTGGGTCGATGCCATTTGTATCAATCAAAACGACACAGAGGAGAAGACAGAGCAGGTCAGAATGATGCGAGACATATACAGCGAAGCGTCTCAGGTTATGATCTGGCTAGGCGAGCCGTACGAGGATGACGACCTTGGGATGCAGTTCGCAGAGGAGCTCTGGGCTGCGCGAAAATCCTGGGATGAAGTCGCGACAACCTGGCTCGATCGGCTGGCCTTAGACGTCATCAATGTCCCCAATCACTTCTTCCAGAAAAAACGTGACGACGACTGGAGTGCCCTGGCTTCGCTGTACTCGCGGCCATGGTTTACCCGTGTTTGGGTCATTCAAGAGCTGCTTATGGCTAAGGAAGCCATCTTTCTCTACGGGTTGAGGAACATCAGCGCCGACGTCTTGCTGTACCCGGCTTACGCTGCAAAGGCCAACGTCGAGGTGGCGGAATACTTGGGGTTGACTGAAATGGCACCCAACAGCCCGATGCGGATTTCCTCGAACGTGGCCTCGCTGTATTTTGTGGCAAAGGGCAAAGGAAGTCGCAACTTTGAGCTGCTGACACTTCTTGACAACGCAAGATACTCGGCTTCGACGGATCCGCGCGACAGGGTCTTTGCCCTGGTCGGACTGACTCATGATACCCCGCAGGACATCATTTCGTATGATCTCACAGAGAGGGAGGTCATTATCAATCTGCAAATCAGTGCACTCCAAGGAGGAAGCTTTCTTGATGCTCTCGCCCGTGTGGACGTCTCGACACTCGACACCGGACGGTCGGGCTTGCCATCATGGGTGCCTAACTGGACGCGGCCAGATGGACATTGCCGTTTGATGGACGAGATGATCGATCCCAGGATGAAGGTCGTCACCTGGGCCCGCAAGAATTCCCATGCTTGGGGGGAAAGCAATTCGCCGATCACCGTCCGCGACGAAGTAAGCAGGCGCTCAAACAAAGACGCAACGGTGATCACTAACCACAATCTAGCTGCTTACCGCTTCGGGAAGGGTCATCGACCGCATACAGTCCATCATCCACCCCGACCTGTTCTTTCTAACTGGAAAGCATCCACTGCTCGAAATCTCCAGCCAGTTTCATGCATGGATCGGCCACCTGACGCGCCTCACCTCGCCGCTAACCTCCTACCCTATTGGCTGTGCTATTGAAGAAGCGACCTGGCGGGCCTTGGTCGGGATCATGGAGGAGATGGCGGATTCCGACGTCGCAATGGGCGCATTTTTTCCAAAATGGAAGCAAGCATGCACCCTCGTGTATCTGAAAGAAGTTCTCAAGAACCGCCACCTGCTGGAGGAGGAGCCCCTTCTGTCGGACGAGGAGAGAGAAATTCTGGGACGGATGGTTCGGGATGGCACTTTTTGGGTTGAGTCTACAGACCTATTCTTGACCGCTGGTGTTCAACGCTTCATGAAAGGATTGCAGCTGTTTGCTGGTGGGAGGAAGTTTTGTCTTACGGAGAAGGGGTATATGGGGTGGATTCATGCCGATGCGAAGGAGGGGGATGAGGTCGTTGCGCTGAAGGGGACAAGTTTACTGTTCGTGGCGAGGGATAGGGGGGGATCATTGAGGGCTAGGCTGGAGGAGGGAGAGGCTGCGTCGGGGCACGTGTTGGAGGATGATGGAGTCCGGCGTGGGTTGGTTCGGGTGAAAGCCCTTGTGGGAGCGGCTTGGCTCTACGGGCTCATGAATGGAGAGCCCGGGAAGATGGAGGAGATCCCGGAGGAGGCGGTTACGTTTGCATGAGAACGGGGTTTGAATTTCGGTTGTTCGAGGCCTCTAAATGATTTCCCTCCAAGATTTGACAGGGATCGACAAATCCGCAAAGCAAATGGGGCGTGGAATTTGCGTTGGAAAGCTACTTTTTGGGGCTAATTTGCGCCGCACATTTTCAGATTTGACCGCTTTGGATTTGCAAAATTTGGTTTATGGCGACCCCTGATTAGTGAAGCTGTGGCAGGAAGTCAGGATTGCGGAGCTTCCCGGTTCTCGTGCGGGGCACTGAGCGCACGGGGACCGTGTCGCGGGTTCCTTATCCGAAGCCCCGCCCACCAGGAGCTCAGTCCAGCCAGTGGCCTAATCCGTCTTAGTCATTGGGCCTTAGCTATTGGCCTCATTGCACCGACGAGTTGCACCAGAACACAGATGGCATGTGCTCATTCGGCGCCTCCTGCGGTGAAGCCTACTGCGGTGAGGCCGACAGCTTCGCCTCACACCACTCCAGACAAGGTCTGAGGGAGCGGCACCCGCAGGACTGTCGGCTGCCGAAACTGGATATGCCGGGAGGTGCTCGCACAATATGAAAAACACCCCCGACTGTTTTTCGGTCTACCCCGCTTCAAACTTTTCAGAGTTCAGCAACGGCAAGCACTCGAATAACTCTAATTCTGCCCCCCGGAATCGCCAAGACGCCTCAGCATGTCCTCTCCGTGTGATGTGAAAGAGCTCGAAGCAGCACTCAAGGTCGTCTGCGAGAAGGCCTCGTTCCAAAGCATTTCTGCTATCATCGAAAGGAACTCCACTCTCGAGAAAGAGATTGCCGAGCTAAAGACTGTGAACCAATTCCACGATGGAAAGTTCCGCATTCTCCAACAGGAGCTCGAGAACGCAAAAAAGAAGCTGGATGAGAACGTAAAGGAGATCTCCCATCTCCAGGGTGTTGTGAAGACCACAGAGGGCAAGATCAAAGACCTTGAAAGTTCTCTTCGCGCCGAGAAGAAAATAAGCGAGGACCGAAATACTATCAGGAAACAACTTGAGGCGGCGCGAGGCGACCTGAACGCGAAAGACACCGAGCTCCTGAAGCTACAAAGTTTTGCACCTCGCTTGGCACCGTTTCCAGAAGGGAATATGTATGTTCTCTCTTTTTTTCTTCTTCTTTTGGTTGGGGCTTCTTCAGGGAGCTAACATATTCCTCGAACAGAGCCGCAGAGTATCAGGGTGTGTATACCAAGGCACATCACCTAGCTATGACCTACTTCGGGCCGGAGTATACTCCGGAGGTTCTCAGGAATGGTTCCTTGTGGAAGAAGCTAAGGAGTCACAAGTCTGTCCAGGGGAATTTCCCCGTTCCCCAATCGAACTCCCAAGCGGCAGTGTTGATGCGAGTAGCTGCTTTCCTCGCAGTTCTGTCATCCGAGCTTTGCGACCACGTCTTCCAATCCACATACTTCCTAGATGATGCCGACGAGGCTGGAGGGCTTTCGCAAGCGCTGTCGTCTCTGGCTCGGACAGACCCGCAGAGAGAGGTGTTTCTTCGCTCAGCGCTTTTATCCGCCATTCCCAAGGACGAGCAAGAACTCAAGGCTAGGACTCGTGCCGAAACTGTGGTAGACAACGTCTGCACGTACGTCAAAGGCTTTATCTCTGGCACTCAACAGAAAGAGAGCTTCCGGTCTGAGTTAGAGGCGCTCTGCAGACAGGCGTGCGGGCGTTGGCAGCAGTTTCAGAAGAGAGAGATGAACATTACCGCCAGTGTTGATCTGTTCGGACATCCGACTTGGCGGATTTTCGAAATCGAGTTGCCGTCTTCGTCGATCAATCAGGCGAATGGGGTTGCTCGCAATTCCGCTCCACTCTCCATCGGAAAATCCCCGGCACCAGAACTCCCGCAAACAAATACCGTCTCTGATCGGGTTGTCAGCGTTATATGGCCAAGCATCGTCATTGCTCACTCAGGCCGCGTGGTCGTGCTGGACGGCTACGGGATCTTCGACAGTCAGACCAAGACTGTCAAAGTCGAAATTCCTGGGCCGCACCGACAAGCTAGGGAGAAAGAGAGAATGTCCATAACCGTATCCACGGCCAACAAGAAAGGAGGTTTTTGACGCCAAAGGTTACTTTCTATGACAGAGTAGACATAAGCGTCTCACTGCGATACCCATCATCCACCCTGTCGGCCGGTGGGGCACGGTGGTTGGGTGATTTGCGAGCTCCCTCGATCTCTCACGCCGGTCTCCTGGCTGAGGCGGAAGGCGGCAAGGGGGAGGGCAGGGCTGCCGACCCAGAGCGATGGAGCCGGCCAAGAACTGCGGGAGAACTGAGCGTGCGGCAAGGAAATCGGTGTGTGCAGAAAAAATTGCTGAATAGGAGAGACACAGGAATCGAGGTTGACGACCACGCATCGCATTGCGCTGTGTTGCGTGGTTACTGCGAAAAGGGGGAGAGTCTGCGACATTGGAGCTTTTAGGGGCCTGTTACCTGGATAAATGCCCCGCAGTCCAGATGTAGATAGGCAAGGGTGGCGCCAGCTCGCCAGCTAAAGACGACGGAATGGTTCTTCTTCACGATCATCACAAATCGCCAATTCTAGTCGCCCCCGCATTGTGTGCCGACTATTTGTCGCCAATCCTGACCATGCATGCAGGCGAGATAAACAAGGCGACTTCAACTTGCGCCACATCATGGGATTGAAGGTCTAGACCGCTTTAAATGGGAACAAGTGTCGAGCAGTTGCGCTCGTTCATCACGAAGGGAATATCGCCCCGCGCTCAAAAGTCGGTATAAAGATGGCGGCCCTTTCTTCATCGATCTGTTGACCCCCAAGCTTCTGACACACTCAAGACATTTCCCCTTGATCTCTGCCTCATCTTCCCGCTTCCTTTTTGTAGCTGTCTACCGATTTCTGCATCCGACAATGGCTGCCCCAGGACTAGGCTCAACTGTTCTCGCGAGGACTGCGGGCAATCTCGGCAAGGGACGCGGCCAGCAACAGTTGTAGAGTCTCCACGCTTTGGTCGGCCGCCTGCCTGAGAATCGCATAGGTCGAGAGGGCAGGCGTCTTGCTAGTGAAGCCAAAGTTGACCCTAGACGGATAGTAGTCCAAAGCTTGGCGCTCTGCTTTAGGGAGGGCAAAAGGGGTGAGAAGATCCGCCGATTCCTATCCGGCATCCATCAAGGTAGGAAGCCACTCTGGATCAGTAGCATAAAACGGTTCAAAATCTCCACACGCCAACTCATGTCCACCATCCAGGCTCCAAACAACACATCTCAGCCCAACTATAGACATCAGCAGCGCCACCAAACGATGACCAGGATGGGTACAACTTTTAGTCAAAGAATCGGAGTTGAATTCTTCGAGCACCAAACTATCCCCGAAAAAATTGAAGTATTAAAGGAGTGTGGGTGTTACCATAACTCTTGCCCTTTTCCTTACCATGTGCCAAACATTGCTGATGGTCATTGTGATAACCATTACAGCAGTCCAGGTAGGTCAACATCACCACGCTTTGCCTACCTAGCGACGCCAACCATCGCCCTTGCCCTTGCCTTTGCCCTTGCCCTTTCCCTTGCCCTTGCCCGTGTCCGGATCGCTGTCGCTGTGGTGGGCACTCTTGTGGCTCTTGTGGCTCTTGTGGCTCTTGTGACTACAATCACTTTCCCAACCGTCATCCTGCTTGCCGCCCGTGCCAACAGCACCCCGCCTAAGCTTCCAACCCCAGACCTTGCCCACTTCCTTGCCCTTACCCTTGCGGCAGCGATCATGACCACCATGACCATTACTGGCAGCGATGGGAGCCGGCTCAGCGATGACATCACCACGGGCGGCAATATTGGTTTCGGCACTCGGGACAACGAGAGCCCTGACGTAGGGGACAGTAAGAAGGGAAGTGATGATGACCTTTGGAAGCATTTTCAAGGCAGGTTGGTGGTTGACTTGTGCTTGGCTCAAAGATGAACTTGAGAGACTTTGGTAAATGATGTAGTTCTTGGTCTGGGTGATGCTGATGTCTAGTCCGGCTGATCATTATGAGTTGGCAAGATAAAGGATTTGTATAAACTGGGAAGCATATCATATGGTATGGGTGCCATGACTCCTATTGCCCACGGCTACCGCAGTACCACGTCTGGAAACGGCACACAACATGTAGCTCCGCGAATACGAGGCAGGCTGCATGCTTTGAAACGTGAGCGGACTCTTTACTTCTTCCGCAAGCTCAAGACTGCTGAGAATGATGAGCCCATCAATGCTCGTTGTTGGTGCACTTCTGTGGTTCAAGATGAATAACATACCCGATTAGCGAGCGCTACATCCATAGTTTTTTGGGGGACTTAGTCATACTATCGCAATCAGCTGAGGCAGTTGGCCCATGGTACGATGGAATTGATCCGGTACCAACCTTCGCGTTTCTGGGGAACTTGCGTCACTGTGATGAAATAATGGCCTAGCGTGATGGCGATCAGGCCATTCGTCGCGGTGATTGCCACGGAAAATAAAATAGCGCGAGACGGCTGATCTTTGTTGAGGACACGGCAGCGGCATTTTCAAGCATTCTCTCAGACTTCTCAAGCTCTTTCAAGATGGTCCGTGCATAGCCCCGCAGCCCTGTCCTTCGAAATCGGCCTTCTGTAGAGGTCACAGTCGTCCTCGAGGCGCAAGCACGCCTCCCTATGGCGTTCGCACCTCAACCCGCTCCCATCCTGGTCGTGGCTAGGATGGTATCACGACAACGTACCGGTCAACCTAACGATATGGCGAGGAACTGGGTTTATGAGTGATCCCGAGTCGGGTCTTCTCATGTTGCTATCAAATCAGGAACCATGGTGGCGTTTATCCGCTCGTCTCAGTGGATGACTCGACATGATGCATGCACTCGTGCATCCATCCAACCAGTGTGAATGTATTGACCTGATCTTCTGATGGTCCAGGTTTTGGGGTTTGCTTCAGCATTACAGGACTTCAGCAAGGCAAACCTGGGTTTGGGCTTGTAGGGCTTTTACAAGCACACATAAGGTACATCTCAGTAGGTTGATTTCACCATGCACAAAAAACAGGCACGCATCGGCTATCTAAAGAAACTGACCGCCGCTGGGAGTGAATCTTTATCCTTTCAACGTACTGGACTAGCTGAGCAAGGTAGAATTTCCTTGGTAACCGTATTACATGACAAGCTATGTTGTTGCCAGTGCAGAACCAAACACTGCCCCCAAAGGATCGAACCCTGCATGCATCCGACGGCCCTCGTATCACCGCTCGGAACCGATTAACACCCCTGCAACAAAGACGGCCCAATCCGAACCCGACACCAACAAGTTGCCAGCGGCGACGCAAATGACAACATAAAAGACTGGCCCTGAACCACCATCTCAACAACTTCCTTTCAACATCAGCGACACACAAACATCATTCTCCTCATTCCAAAACCACCATGTCATCAACCAAGACCCTCGCAGGCGGCTGCCACTGCGGCGCCATCCGCTACACCGCCGAACTCGACATCTCCAACCTCCACGCCCAAAAGTGCAACTGCTCCATCTGCCTCAAGACCAACCGGATGGGCCTCTCCGTGGACCCGTCCAAGTTCAAAGTCACCACGCACAAGTCGATCGAAGAGGTCCCCGAGTACCAGTTCGGTCCCAAGAGGCAGCATTACCATTTCTGCACCACCTGCGGCGTGCACTGCTTCGGCTACGGCAGCTACGAGTTCCAGGGCCAGACCTTCAACAATTTCTCCATCAACGCTGTGACACTTGATCCCGACCAGGGGTTCGACCTCCGCGACGTGAAGGTGGCGTACTGGGATGGCAAGGGCGAGGACTGGGCTGCCGGGATGGCCGAGAAGCCGGCCCCTGGCGGATGTCTTTAGCTGGATCATGTGTCGTTTCAGGCATTTCGCCGGTGTACTGAAAATGTGGAGCTGGTTGGAATGGCAATGAAAGAAAAAAAAAGAAGTTAATCAACCTCCCCTTCCTCGTCCCACCCGAGCAACCTCCCAACCCAGCTCTTCACCCAGTGAACCCACACCCGCGGCCACTCCCAAAACAACAACCACCCCGCTATCCAAATCACATCCACCTTTCTAGACGTCCCGTTCATGATGACTTCTGCGTAGCCCACCATCCCGACACATCGTAGAACAGCCCGTTTATAAGGAAACGCAGCCCACGTGTTTTTATCCTGCCGATTCGGCAAAAGCGGCACACCGAAACCCAGGACGTGCGCAGTTCCCCATCCGCGGGGGAGGTAGTACACTGCGTGGAGAAAATCCGTGCTGTAGGGTGAGCGTTTTGGTGGTTCTTCTTGTCGCGGCTGTCCTCGGCGGCGTTGATGCGTGGACTGGGCATGCACGTAGCGACGGGTTGTCTGCGTCGTCGAGGTGTCTGTCCACGTTGTTGAAATTTCGTCAATCACGGTGGCGTGGTGGGTCGTGTGGTAGGTGCCGAAGGATGTCGTGGTGCTACGTGATGTTTGTCGCGCTTGACGGATTTCACTTCGGGAAGTCCATGGTGAGGTGCCAGTCAGCTGGGAAGGTGTGGGTGGTTCCGCTGCCGGTGGTGTTCTCGTTGTTGGTGTTGTTGCTGGACAAGGACGCGCTGCCCGTCTAGAGACCCGTTCTAATGCTGATTTCCGAGCTGATGGGCTAGCTTCGTCGCCGACTGCACAGCCGTGTTGCTTCAGTCGTTGACGGCATGGTTTGCACAGCTTTTGGAGGTGTTTGCATTTGTCGCAGCGGAGACTCGAGCCTTGTGGGATCTTGGCATCGAGATCGCTGTCGCTGTCCGACTCGCTGTCGGTGGGACTTTCATAGCCGAAGAGGTCGCCGTGGAGGACCTCCATTGTGATGCATTTGTGAGAAGACGAGATTGAGATGCTGTTTGAGGTGTCGCTGCAAAGGTTGTGTGTGTGAGAGGGATTTGACGTTGCGATAAACTTGACGCGTCAAAACGGGTGGTAACATGAATGAATTAGGTTTAGTTTAGAGAGCGTCTTAGCGACAGCAGGATGTGTTTCCAGGGGCAGTCCCCTTGGCACCCCACCCATGTGCCAGTGCCTCGGGGCCGCGCTCCCACTACCCGGTGCAAGCTGGAAATGGGCACTATTGGTACGCGCGGCGTAAGGCAGCTACCGTAGGTATTCGGTGGGGCTACCGCCCGGGGAAAGACGATACCCACCGCTCGTCGAGACGCTCTCGCAAATAGGTAATGGGCTTGGTTTTGGTACGTATTTAGCCGCTTCTCAATCCTACTTTTTATCGACGCAAGCACCTGTGGTTGCAAGCTAAAACCCCAATTAGGTACCTCAAATAGCAGCCTGGTTGTCTGTGACGAATGTGGGCCACGAAATTCCTTTTTCGTCGTTTGCGCTTATCCCTTTTATACAGTCATCCACTGCGCAGTTCCAGCAGTGGCAGGAGCACGAGGGATCAATTTGTAGAACACGTTATCTCTGTTGTGTGAACCGGAATTCGAACGCCCTTCAGGTGCCTGGAAGGTCTATCTGGAACCCTGCCTTATCACTGTCCAGTCCACGGCGAGGTAACCCGACGCCGCTGCAGTGCCACAGCTCCCTGTTCGCTTGCCTCCCAGAGCGGCTTACACTTTTGCCACCACAACAATGCTGTTACCAAGGCGCATAGGGGAATAAGAAGAGAGACAACGGTAGCGGCAACCCATGGATCTGTCAGATCATAATTTTTCCGGTAGAATTCCCAAGTGTCAAAATCGATGTAACCCCCGTATCCTGCTGCGAGGCCAGGCATGCACGCGTTGCAATAGCAATTGTTGAAGATTCCCGTGGCCTGAAGAGGAAATTCATCAGCTAGTTCCCAGAAGGGCGGCGCAAGGGGCTATACCGTCGCGACAATGATAAGAACCATCCACACCACCGCCAGGGCGTTGCACGTATAAGAGACAAACTCAGTGGCAGCCCGAAAGCGCCTTTCCCGGTATCTGACGGGTGGCAGCTGGAGGACCCACGATACGCTGCTGAGACAACCGTAGATCAGAAAACTCAGAGACCAGCACCCGGGACCGACAGTGGGGGTGATGAAATCGGCCATAAACGCCAACAAGACATCAGTCCAGACGATCAACAGACAAACGACAGCCGTTATGTACCACCCAGTCGGTCGGTGCTCTAGCTCTTCCCTCAACAATCTGGCCATTTCGGTCGGTTTGCTTTGCCGCCACACCTGGAACGAGTCGATATCAGTTGACCTGATCACGGCCGAGGCCAAACCACAGTGTGTAAGCACGCGGCCCTGGCCAACGAATCGACCAATGTACAGCTCCGGTGGGATACGCGTGCCAGGAATCCACCAATTTACTTGAGGTGCTGGGGCTGCGGCTCCAGGGGCTGGGGGGGGGCCTAGATCGAAAGCGTTTCGGATTGCCCTTGCGTTGTAGGGCCAGCGGGACATGGGGACTCTGCGTGGTCGTTAGACATATAGTTCCACTCAACGAAATGAAGCAGAAGTCTTACGCTTGCCTCTCCGACGAGATTGGGTTTCTGTCAACTATGCAGCAGATAACCAGCACGGGTAAAAATGAGGAAAAAATTCCCAGGTCGAGCACGAAGATGGTTGTGCTGTCGCTGAGATCGCCAAAAGCGAGGACATATCAACCATATAAGTCAGCCTCCACATCGTATTAAATCTGCAGGCAGTGATCTCGTTGTACAAACCGCAGAAAAGACAAACGCAAGAAGAAAAGTGCCGAGGCTTGCGAGGGTAGGGATGACTCCGCGCCGGCGGTGCATGCGGAGCTGAAAGGTAAGTTCCGAGAGGAGCTCTTTTGTCAGCTCAATCTCTTCTTCCTGTAGATTTCTCGGCATGGCACCCGCAGCATCAACTTCAGAAAGTGGCCTGAATAGCGCGTATGTGAGTGTTTCCAAGAACGCATCTCCGGGCGGACCCGAATCGGAGCCGAGACTGTGCTGGTTTAGGCAGCTAAGGGCGTAGTGAGCGTCTATCCAAGCTTTATCCTGCGCCATACCCGCGGCGGCGACACGGCGGCGGCACTGGCGAGTCTGACGGTAGTTCCAAACAGTCGCGGTCAAGGCCGTCTGAGGGCTCCCTAGCCAGTTGAGTAGCGCTCCCAGGGTCCGACGTATCTTCTTGTCGTGATAAGACTCCCATGGGAGACCAAGAAATATTGCCAGAGGGAACACCCACGTCGCTGCAATGTTCAAGGCCGTTGACTGTTTGTTAAGGACAACTGTGTTGGCACCGCACAATCTCTGGCATCCTGTCCCACTCGCGACGGTTAGCATCTGACTTTGAATTGAATCTCTATGCGTCCCTGACCTGCATATGTCAAGAACAGAGGGTTGTTCCGCGGAAAAGTAGAATCAAGTCGAGTAACAGCGCCCGAGTAGAGATACTCATGGATGTTTTCTTTGTCGATACCATCGTAGGATGTGTTTCCTGCTATGATAGACCTGACGAGGACCTCGCACGTGACCCAAGCATCTGGTCCATCTTGAGCCACTGTAGACGCGGCGATGACGAGGCAGAGTAAGGGGAAGGATTGAAATGTCCTTGACTTCATACTGGGTTGTATTGTACAAGAAAAGAGATGGTGGAAGAGAGCGTCGGTGGGAAATGCTGAGGTTAAGTAGGTACATGGTCACTCCCTTCGATCTAAAACACTCCCGATCAGCCTCCCAAAAAGCCCCGGGCCGCAGTTCTAAGTCAGGACAGAGGAGAGAACCGCACGCCTACTTCAACATAGCCACCACGGTGTCATTGTGATTGGCGTTCGAATGACGCCAGGTGTGTGTCCCCATGCTCAATTCAGCGGTAAGAGAGGGTAAGACTGCAGAACAACTTGGATGATGAAACAATGTGGCTGCAGCGGCTTTTGGTCAGCCTTCATTCCTCATGATCTAGTTCGTCGGACGGTAAGGCTCCAACGCCACACTCCGACAACCTGCATCACAACAAGCGCCCAGCTTCAGCGGACTGGAACCCCTCCTACGGGAAGGATACCCCAGGTCCGCCGCACAAACTGAGCAAAGGTGAACCAGCCTGACCAAATCCTAAGCAGGGACTGAACCGAGCCTGACCCAGAGGTTCAGAACAATGGCGGATTATCGACGTTGCTTCATCTGCAAGTAGCAGCCAGCTGCAGAATCCAATAAGGCCGGCAAACCCTCCTTTGCCGTCGGCAAAGAGTGCAGCGAGTGACCTAAGAGCGGGACGAGAAACTGCCAAGTTTGAGTGAAGAGGTGTAGAAACGTACGTTGCAAACCCCTGGTTTATTCCCCCAAGAAATCTCTTGTCTCTTGAGACCAGCCTTTCCTCGTCCTCGATCGTCTCGAGAATTTCATGGGCACTTGACCCCAAGCCCGGGACTTGTAGCTCTCTACGTTCTTGTAGATCCTCTGGGCTCTACATGTCGAACCATTTGCATGTCGGTGCCGAATCGCTCAGAGCGAAGTGTCTTTGCTTGTGGGAACACCCATCTGATTGTGGGGAAAGCCGCTGTCAGAGTGCGATCCGGGTGGACGCCTGTAGTCTCGCACTGGAAGGATTCCGATGCAAACTCATCTGCTTGACTGTCGCTCCTGTAAAAGGATTATGGTATGTGTGTGATCGGAGCCCTCAGAGGGCTCGACTACATGCGATGCTGACGGCATTTTACACCACGCCGATGCTCCGATGTCTGATGAAGAGTTTCTGTTGAGGTCGGAAGTTGGAATGTCAGATTCGGTGTTTTGCAGGGGAAACGAAGGGATGAAGCGAAAGACAGATCTGGTCTCTTATAATCGACGGAAAGTGTGTTCGTGCATATGACTCATCTCACCGATGAAAGGTTTGCAGCTGCCGAGGATGATTTTTAACCATTGATGGAGAAAGTTTGAGGAATTTCGATGCGGCGTTACGGAGGTGTAGCCTACTAAAGTTTGTTCTCGAGTCGAATGAGTTTGCCAGCTAGGTAGGTAACTAGGTCCCTACCAAGAGTGAGACCTTATTTCACATGACACATGTGCGTCATCCCGCACACCAAGAAGCACTTGACTACCGCAACCATCAAAAGTCACATGAACTCAAGTTCCATGTCAAACGGCTTCCAGATCAACGCGCTGCCCCCACCACAGTCCAAATGTCAGCCACTTGTTCGACCATTCTTGAGTATAGTCTCGCGGCCCAAACTGGAGCATCCACTCACGCAAAGCTCCCTTGGACATGGCTGGCCCGGGGTATACCAAACTGACCCCCACGGCGCGGAGTTCAGCTGCCAGCGCGTCCAGCGTGTCCCAAGGCCAATCGTCGGGGTCGGGGCCGAAAATGCGGCCTACACCATCACTATAGCTTTCCCCCTGTTGGTCTTCGTGACTTTCCTCGATCGGCTGGGGGATAAAGTCGAGGCGCAGATGGCGGAGAGGCATATTTTGTTTGAGTACCTGGGGCACAAAGTCCCTGATCCATGGGATAGTCCGTACCGGTTGCAATTGGTCAAGAATCAGCGTCAAGCTTTGCAGTTGCGGAGGGAAAATGTTTAGGCTCTCGCCGTGGTTCTTCGGAATGGTTGTGATATTGCCTGAGAGCGAGAGCTGCCGAAGTGCTGTAAATCTAGACAGGTCGACCCCGAAACGCATCAGACAATTCGGGTCGTGCACGCTGAGAGTTTTGAGCGTCAACTCGTGGTGTCGCAGCGCCCCGACGATGGAAGATAGCTGCCATGGTGCTTTAGAAGGCAGCTCGTTTGGGTCAAGGGTTTCGTTCTTGCGGAATAAAGTGAAGTGCTGGAGAGCGGCCGGGAAGGATAGCAACTCATTCAGCTTTGCTTCGGACTCGTCATAGCTTTCAATGACGAGGGTAGTAATCGCGGAAGATCCATTCTGTGGCAGCTGATGTGAGCAACACTGACAAGGAGAAGAAGCCGGGATCAGACTTACGATCCACGGGTCCACCAAGTTCGGGCGCGAGGTTGGTCTCACACCATTGATGGCCAAGGACTTGGTGCCAGCGATAGCGTGAAGACGTCTGACAAGACTCGGCATACGCAACTCCCCGTCCGACATTCCATCTAGTGTGACCTTCTCGTACGACCTCCTTGACAAAGCCATGTCGAAAAGGTACCAGGCAGGCCCGTCCTCGCCGGTACCGTTCTGCCCCACAGGATCCCCGATCTGGAACGGAGGAAAGGATGAAAACTCGCCCATTACCACGCGAAAGTGGCTGACGTTTTCGAGCCAGATCACAAAGTCACCGACGAGACAGCTCAGCACAATGGGGTCGTCCGTGAGATCGGGATCTAGCCTTTGCTCGATGCTGGTCTGGAGTAACAGTACCGACAGTTGTTCGCAATGCTGGCGCAGGGACGGCTTATTGCGCAGGGTTTCGTGCAACTTGCGTCGCTTTGTCGCCGAGCCCGGCAGAGTTCTGTGTTCGCAGGCCTCGATGGTGATGTGTCGGTACAGGTGCGGCGTAACAACCCGGTTGAAGCGTCGACACACCCGCGCAGGCGACCCCGATGGGCCCGACAAGGGGTTGTCCACTTCGATGCCGGCTGCATCTAACAGGATTGGTTGGAGCACCTCGTCGGGCAGCCGAAGAATGGGTGGGATTGAGCCAGACATTGCGAGTAAACGCGGTTCGGTATTGCCTCTGCTTGAGACAGAGGAGCACAGGAAAGATCGGTGAGTTGACGTTTGGCGCGAGGGGTGACAAGCAACGTGATGGCAGTGGGACCACCCCAGGCGGCGGGCACCAATCGACTACCCCTGAGTCTCAGCCACGCGACAAAAACAGGTTAGGGCAGGGAACGAGTCAACACCGCCTTCATTCGTCTCAACATGGACAAAGCTTCCAAATAGATGTTTCTGTACGATGCCAGGCTGTGTTGCGACACCCCAGGGGAGTGTATCTTGCTTTGGGACGAAGGTCAAACTTACTCATTCCGCGTCCAGCGGACCATCACAACGACCGACCACGATGTGGGGTGTGGACAAGGGATTTCCAACAGTCTTGCCTACAAGCTAGAAACATCAAACACACCTTGCTCCGCAACGGTATCCCATATTCCTCCCAACGAGCTAGGTCCGCGCTTCAGGAACTTGCCGTCCGTCTTGTCACCCACGACGCCCCCGTTGTCTCTATCCCACACCACCTTGCCTCTCAGGATCGTGTATCGAGGCCAGTTACCCACCACATGGCCCTCATATGGCGTGTAATCCGTCGCGTGGTGGAGCATCTTGTTCTCAATCCTCACGTTGGGCTTTCTGTGCTCGGGATACCACACTACAACGTCAGCGTCCGATACCCCTGGTATGAGTGACCCCTTTTGAGGGTACAGCCCGTAGAGCTTTGCTGGATTCGTCGACACAACCTCCACAAACTTGGTCAGGGGCAGCTTGCCGGCGGAGAAGACAAGTGGCAACCGTGTCTCAATGCCAGGGATACCATTCGGAATCTCCCTAAAGCGGCCGACGGGATGCTCGTCGGTGATGCATGACTTCTTGCCCCTCTCGGCATCGTCGTAGTTGAAGGGACAATGGTCCGAGCTAAGAACGGTGAACGTCCCGTTACGTAGCCCCGTCCAAATGACCTCTTGTGACGCCTTGTCGCGTGGTGGCGGAGAGCAAACACACTTGGCGCCCTCAAACCCAAGCACGTCAAGCTCGTCGCGTGTCAGGAAGAGGTACTGTGGACACGTCTCGGCAAGGATGGGCTGGCCGTTGGTCTGGGCTTGTCGGATGCGAAGGGTTGCCCCAGGATCGCTAACGTGGACGAGGAGGATGGGCGTGTGTGCGATTAACGAAGACAAGGCAATGGCGCGGTTCGTGGCCTCGGCTTCGAGGATGGGTGGCCGTGAGTGGGAGTGGTATTTCGGGTCAAACAGCTTCTGGGCTTCGAGCTGGTCTGTCAACCAGTTGAGGACGTCTCCATTCTCGGCGTGGATCATGGTCAACATGCGCGTCTCTCGTGCCTTGAGCAAGACCGAGAGAATTTGGTCGTCACGAAGCTGGAGAGCGGCGTAGGTCATGTAGATCTTGAGCGAAGTGACACCCTCGTCCTCGCTGAGGGTCTTGAGCTCGTCAAGTGCTTGGCTGCTCGGGTTCCCGACAAGCAGATGGAATCCGTAGTCAACAAAGCTGGATCCACGGGCCCTGGCGTGTGTTTCGGCCAAGGCTGCGAGGAGCGATGGCTGCTGCTTTGGCTGAGGAGCGAACCCGACAATGGTGGTGCAGCCGCCTGCAATGGCTGATCTGGTCCCCGTCTCGTAGGTGTCCGAGGAACAACCTCTCCCAAAGAGCGCTGGTTCTTCGAGGTGGACATGGCAGTCAACACCCCCTGGCTGGAACACATCAGTCAATGTCAACAACAAGCATTTGTCGCTGGACACTTACCGTGACGTAGGCGCCCTCGGCATCAATGATCCGTTTCGCCCTCCTCCTTGCCAGCGACCCCGAAGGTGCTAGAAGCACAATCTTTTCGTCTTTGATGGCAATATCATAGCTGGCCACATCGGCGGCAGTCACGCAGACGCCGTTGGTGATGATCAGGTCGTAATCGGCTTCCATTTTCTCTTGCGTCTCGTTGTCCGAACCCGTGCGTAGTGCACGCGCCGAAAAGTACCTCCTCCATGCTCGGTCTTATGGAGGGGACGTCGTCGAGCCGTGCCTCAACGGAACTTAGCTCTGCAAATGACAAACAGCAAGCATCTCGGCGGTTCGGCGATGATGGTCTGTTTATCGGCGCGATAAGGAAGGTCGATAAGGATGGGCATCCAAGGCATCGCGGGGTGCTGTGGGTCCGACGATAAGCTTCAACCCCTGTTCGACAAGGGCAAGCTTGCACCTCTTCGCGTCAACGTCGGCGCCCACATCACATC
Source organism: Cercophora sp. LCS_1 (assembly GCA_036250225.1). NCBI lineage: Eukaryota > Fungi > Ascomycota > Sordariomycetes > Sordariales > Lasiosphaeriaceae > Cercophora > Cercophora sp. LCS_1. The sequence continues at coordinate 180,770 of JAPZLL010000046.1, forward strand.
ATGGAGCAAGACGAGCATTGCGCCCGCCAACATCCTTCCGCCGACATGAACGACCGAGCATCACGATGGACCAGCCGAAAAGAGCCCAGGCCTCCCGTAAGATACCTTCAATCAACGATCCAAGAGTGCTCGAGCTCGACAGATGGCTGACAGTCGTGAATCCAGTGAGGGCTGCGTGCACCGTCTGCCATGCCCGCAAGGTCCGTTGCGATGCCGCCGAGGTCGGTTTTCCCTGCACAGCGTGCCACAAGGCCTCCCGAGATGCCGATTGCCGCCTCCACCAGAAACGGACGAGAGTCTCGAAGAAGCTGCAGATCGAGCTGTCAGCCACCAAGGATACCACTCCTGCGACGCCAGTGGATGTCGCTGTGAGGAGTGCACCGCTGGACGGGGTGTGCGTGGTCAGCACCGCGGATTCCTCTCCCTCGGCTGGCGGGCTGCTCTGGCACCTCCACGAGCGCCACCTGGTTGAGTTCGTCGACCAGCCACACATCGCCGAGCGTCCGATCGACAACACAGCCCGCATCGTCTACGCTGGGACCAGTGTGTCCAACATCCACTTTCTCGCCAGCCAGCAGTTCGGCGAACGCGCCGCGGCTGTCTGCCATTGGCCCACAAACCAGCTCGCTCGCCGCGAGACGTGTCACGAGCCCGATCGTCTGCCCGTCGAAGCATTCCAGCTCCCTTCGCGCGCCGTTGTTGACCAACTGCTCGGTGCCTATTTTCGACATGTCAATCCCGGCTTTCCCGTTGTCGACGAGCGCCTCTTCGTCACCCAGTACCGTGCACGAGATCCTCAAAACCCGCCATCCCTGCTACTTCTCCAGTCTATCCTGGTCGTTGGGGCACATGTCTTTTACAACGAGCCGGAGCGGGAGGCGATGAAGTCGACCTTTTTCCGAAGGGCCAAGAGCCTCTTTGACGCCCGCTTCGAGCGCAACCGGGATACGATTGTTCAAGCGGCGCTGCTGATGAGCTGGCATGCCGACGGCCCCGAAGATGTGGCAGCAAACGGCTGGTTTTGGATCGGGGTAGCAGTCCGTACCGCCATGGGCCTAGGAATGCACAGAGACGCCGATGGAAGCACCATTGTGCCGCACAACAAGCGGATGTGGCGGAGGGTTTGGTGGTTGCTCTTCCAGTGCGACGTCCTTCTGTCCATGCAGTACGGGCGTCCGCAGTCAATCCGGCTGGAGGACTGCGACGTCAAGCCCCTACAACCCGACGACTTTCAGGATTGCGGCCCGCAGACCCAGATTGGCTACGTTATCCATGCCACCGAGCTGTGCATCATCATTTCGCAAGGCTTGCGAGAGCGCTTTAAGCTGGCGTCAACGGACGAGCGCCGGCAACAGGCCTTGCAGAGACTAGACCAATCGCTGGCACAGTGGTCTCTCCAATTACCAGAGTCTCTTCACATACAACCCGCCGCATCGCTGGAGCTGTGGCCCGCATGTCTTCAGCTCCAATACAATATGACGCTCCTCCTTGTCCACCGTTCGGGGCCGCAAGGATCGCCGACACGTGTCGACGCTGAAATTTGCGCCATGGCGGCAAGCTTCATCCAGTCCATTTTCCAGGGCATATGTGAGAAGGGCGACCTGAAATCTCTGTGGATCTCGTTTGTCAACTGCATCTTCACGGCGCTTATTCAGCTCAACATCGAGGTCCGCACGTCCAACCCGCTCGTTGCGCTGCCATCTCTGATGCGCTATGACGCCGCGCTCTCGTCGCTCCGCCAGTTCGCCGAGTATTGGCCAAATGCCTATGCGATTGTGCACTTCTTTGAGAGCGTTCGTGGGTCGAGAAGATTAGACGAGTTTGAGAGACAAGAGGCAGCAAGTTCGCTCGACGCTCTGCGTTCTTCATCGACTCAACCTGTTCAGGGCACTCCAACTGCTCACTGTGATCCAGGGGAGGTGGATGTGTCTCACTTGTCACAAATGCCGCTCAACGTCTCGGCTGGCGATGGAGTTCAAGCAACACCGGACTTTGCCGACGCATGGCAAGAGTGGCGGAGCACATATTGGCAACAAGCAAGCTTCAACGATGACTTTTTATTTACATTTTAATGCACAAACCGTTTCCCGTCTATTAGCATCGGATCCCTGGTTCTCGTCCTGACTGTTTCGCTTGCCCACCCAACATCTCTCAACAAAGCCCTAACTGAACCCTTGCGTAATCCCGAGCACACTCACCATCATCCTCCTCGATCTTGGCCGGGATGGGCTTGCCAGCCAATGGCGTTAGTCGGAAGGCGTGGCGCCGCTCGCCTGCCGGGTAGTCCAGCGTCTGTGAGTGGTTGACAACGCGCTGGTCCCAGACAAGCACAGTGCCGGCCTCGTAGCGAATGCGGCACTGGAAGTCCTGACGCTTGGCGATATGGTCAAAGAGGAACTTGAGGAGATAATCGGACTCTTCCTCGTCGAAACCAACTACAACTGATATCAGCCACGTGCAAAGATCGGGGCGCTCTCGTGACTTACCGATTCTCTTGGTGTAAACCGGGTTGACGTCTGTGATAAGTCAGCAGGCGAGGGCCGAAGATCAGGAGCCATTGATCTTACACAGAGCCTTCTCCTTGGTCACGGGGTGGACGATAACAACCGGATGTTCTTGGACAAGCTCGGCGCGACGCATCACGGCGCCATCACCGTTGTTCTTGATCTCCTGCGTGACGCCGTCGTTGTTGGTGTGGATGGCTGTCAGCCCCTCGAGTCTCTTGCGGAAGCGTGGCGACAGGGACTTGAAGGCCTGGACGCTGGAGCTGACGAGAGTGTCACCGCCTGCTGCGACTGGGGACTCGAGCATGCAGATGAAGGTGGTTCCAGGGGGCTGGCTCTCGGGAGACTGGTCGGTGTGCCACTGGACCGGGCTGCGTCCCCTCCACGACTTGCGAACCCGCAAATCCCTGCATCTGTCAGTATCGCTTGGGGAGAACGGCAGAAGGGTACTTACTCGGCGTGGTCATAGATGATCATGTGCTCCGGCGAGCCAGCAGCAGGATGGGGTGCCCAGCCATGGACATGAAGAGGCCCAAAGTGTCGGACGATGTCCTTCTGCTTCTCGAACCCAATATCCCCAAAGTCTTGGTCGCGGAAGACGAGGGCGCCGCGCTGGGCAGCATACAGCGCCAACTCATCCAGCCCCTCGGGAGAAAGCTGTGACAGCTGGACGCCGAAGACCTCGGTTCCGACGGATGGGGAGAGGTCAACGATCTTGGTGGCCGTGGCCAAGAGGTTCGGGAGCTTGGGGTCTGCGCGGTGACCTTGGGAGCTGTCAGTGCCGGAACGGATGAGCAGCGATGGCAGACGGCAAGAACATACCGGGATCGAAGTGCTCAAACTCGCCGATATCTTCGACCTTTTCTAGGGGGTCGTAGAACGGCAGATAGTCGGGATAGAGAGCCGATCCGTCTGCGTTCCGTGCGCGTTGCACCTTGGCCTTGGGGGCTTCGACTGTCACCGTCTGCGTTGCGATCGCCATGTTGGATTGTTGGTGGTGTAGAGCAAAGAATGAAGTCGATGGTGAACCTCAAACTTGTTTGTCTTGCCAATTGTGTCTCATGCTGTCTAGCCTGAACGCCGTGGGTTATTATACATGAGCAAGCATATCACGGTGGCCTCTTTGCCGGCCCTCTCGGCGCCAGTCGGCGTTAAAAGCGCCGAAGCGTAACAATGGCAGATCGTGGTCATCGAGCGGACATTGATCTCGTTGATGCGGTCGACTGGAACGCCGAAGGATCGTTGGATAGGATGCAACGAGTCTCAACCAACAATCAGCGTCGAACTCTCGTGTTATCGATATCTTCGGCGATTGATAACGGCTCTGTCGCCGGCACAGCGGCAGGATTGGTGGAGTCACGGGGAGTAGCCCCTAGATGTGGAGACGATAACGGTTCTGCCCTTTCGTTCGGCGCTGTCAAAGCGATTACGATTGCTTTCCCCATACGATCCTGGCGCCCAATCAGACTGCCGGCATTGTCACCCACGTCCGATGCCCCGGGGTTCGATATCGGCAGCTGTTTTCTGGGATGTTGAGGTTGCGCCCCTGTCGCGTTGATGGACTTGCACCTCCTTCTGCCGGCCGTGGGCAAGATAAACCATCCCGAATCGCGACTGACGCGATGTCGCAATGGACTACTTAATCCAGTGAGGGCCACTCCTTTTTGTCGCTTCTGGACACATTCGTCACAAGTCGGGATTATTCTCAAGTTCGACAACGAAAACCATGGGTGCACCATCTACCACAGACTCGGCTTCGGTCGACGAGAAGAAGGCCACCAGCGTCAGCCCGCCAAGAGATGTCGCCGACGGTGTTGTCACCCAGGTCAACCCCGAGTATGATCGGTACCTTGAGCTCCACCGCGCCTTCGAGGGTCTCCCGAGGAAGAAGCTTGTTCGGAAGCGTATGTGGCACCTCTCTCTAGTTTGGATCGCCTGAAGGAGACTGACACTTTGCAGTGGACTGCCGCCTCCTCCCAACACTGAGCTTTCTGTATCTCATGTGCTCGCTCGACAAGGGCAACGCCGGCAATGCAAAGGTGAGACGACGGCGACCCTGAGACGAACACGGTGCTAACCTCGCATAGCTCTTTGGCTTCCTACAAGATGTTGGCATGTCGCCGACGCAGTTCAACCTGGCGCTGATGTATCTGTTCTTCACCTACGGTCTTTTCGAGCCAGTGTCCAACATCATGCTTCGCCGCCTCGGTCCCAAGATCTGGTTTCCTTTCATCGTCATAGGCTGGGGTCTGGTCACAACTCTGACTTGTCTGGTCAAAAACTACACTTCTTACGTCGTCATCCGTCTCATGCTTGGTCTCACCGAAGCTGGTCTCTACCCCGGCTCCTACTTCATCCTCAGCATGTGGTACACCCCGAAGGAGATTGCCACCCGTATGGCCATCTTCTACGGCGCCAACACAGCTGCTGGTGCTTTTGGTGGCGTTATTGCTTACGGCGTGGGTAACCTCGATGGTGTGAACGGATGGCGCGCCTGGAAGTGGTTGTTCCTCATCGAGGGCGTCGTCACCATTGCTGCCGGTCTCGCCTGTTTCTTCTTCCTCCCGTAAGTTCCTTCCAGCTTTTGGCGCCTCCAAACTAACAGAGACAGCCACTTCCCCCACCAATACAACGACAAGCGCACCTCCCGCTGGCTCACCAAGGAAGAGCTCGAATACGGCCGTCTCCGCGTCAAGTACGCCCGCGGCCCGGACGTGCCGACCTACGAGTTCCGTTGGAAAGACGTCCTCGACGCTGCCAAGGACCGCAAGACCTACCTCATGATGATGATGTTTTGGTGGGGCGGCAGCGTCCCGACCTACTCCCTGTCCTACACCCTCCCGACCATGGTCAAGAACCTCGGCTACAGCGCCGTGCGCGCCCAGGCCATGACCACGCCGCCGTACATCTTCGCCACCATCATCTGCGTCCTTGTCGGGTACCTGAGCGATCGCTTCCAGCGCCGCTACGTCTTCATCATGGGCTGCTACTCGCTTGGTCTCGTGGGTATCGCCATCCTCTGGGCGACGGTGCATTACAGCAATCTGACGGGTGTTTCTTATTTTGCCATCTTCCTTGCTGCGGCGGGGTATAGCTCACAGGCGCCGCTCATTGGTGCTTGGACGTCGGTCAATGTGTTGAATCCGAGTAAGAGGGCCGCGGCGATTGGGTTGTTGATGTTGTTTGGGAGTGTGGGCGGTGGATCGATCGGGTCAAATATTTATCTGGAGAGTCAAGCGCCGACATATCCGCTTGGGTTCGGGTTCAGTGTGGGTGCGACGATTTTGGGAGCGATGATCCCGGCCACGATCCATTTCTTGTTGATGAGGAGGGAGAATAAGAGACGGGATGCGATGGATCAGGAGGAGGTGATGGGGAAGTATACAGCTAGCGAGTTGGGAGAGATGGGTGAGAATTCGCCGTTGTTTAGGTATCAGTTGTAGGGGATGATGATGTATGACGGACGGTTGATGGCATGGGTTTGCCTGACGATAGATGAGTTACTAGAGTAATATGAATGAGTGTTGCTTCGAGTTTTGCTCCGAGTTTTGTTGCGAGCGGTTCGCGTTGTTTCACTTCAACGTAACTATCACGGTGATGTTTCCTTCCCGTATCAACTAAACCTGTGTCACTTGATAGACTTAATCTTCTCCTCCTCGATCTGAACCTTGTGAGACTGAATCGATATGTCTCGGCCGTCCACTCAACGAACCGCCGATAACACTCGTTAAAGACAAATCCAGAACGCCGATCAGATAACAGTGGAGCAACCCTCGGCGCCTCGGCGTTTCACACATTTATATACTCCTTTCAACACCCTTTCTCGTCCACTCTCAGCCCCAACTTCCGTCTCACCTTCCTATAATCTCATCTCCCATTGTCACCTATTACATCTCTCTTAAAAAAAAAAAAATGGCACTCAAAACCCTCCTCCCTCGAGGGATCTACACCCCCCTCCCAACTTTCTTCCTCCCCGACGAATCCCTCGACATCCCCTCCTTCAAATCCCACCTCGCCCACGTCGTCGCATCAGGAACATACCCCGTCCTCGCCGGTTCCGCCGGTGAAGCACCCCATCTCACCCCCGCAGAGCGCTCCCTCCTCGTTTCCACCGCCCGCTCCATCCTCCCTGAAAACTACCCGCTAGTCGCTAACATATCCGCCCCATCCACGCGTGAAACCATCTCCCTCGCGCATGGAGCAGCGCAAGCGGGTGCTGATTTCGGGATGGTGCTTGCACCGGGGTACTACGCCTCTGTTTTGAAGGACAAAACAGTGTTGAAGGATTATTTTTGTGAGGTGGCGAGAAACTGCCCAATCCCGGTTGTGGTGTACAATTTCCCGGGGGTGAGTGGTGGTGTTGATGTTGATGAGGGGGTTTTGGGCGATGTTGCACGGGAGACGGAGGGAAAGGTGGTGGGCGTTAAGATGACGTGTGGGAATGTGGGACGGATGGGGAGGTTGTGTGCTAGGACGAGGGAGAGCGAGTTTGTGGTGATTTGTGGGTGGGTTGATATTTTGGTGGCGGGGGTTGCGGTTGGTGCTGGGGGCGTAAGTTTCTTTTTGAACCGTTTTTTTTTTGTGGGAGACTGGGCTGATGAGTGCAGGCCATTTCTGGGTTGTGTAACCTGGCGCCGGTGAGTTTCACTACCTATACCATTTTGGAGGCTGAGAGTTGTGATGCTAATGTGCGCAGAAAACCTGTGTCAGGCTGTGGGAGCTGTGTTGTGAGGATCCTACGGGAGAGGAAACGATGCGGTTGCAGGGTGTGCTTGCTTTGGCGGAGGGATTCATGCAGGGGATAGGGGTATGTTTGTTTACAATCTACCGGGCGAGCGGGGCTGATAACATCTCAGGTTGCCGGCATGAAGTGGCTCGTCCACAAAAAGTTTGGATACCACGCGAAAACGAGACGGCCTTTGCCTACCCTGTCGGATGAGGCCGGCGAGGCTTTGTGGCAGAACGAATATCTCCAGGCCGTTTTGCTAGAGGAGGAGCGTTTGTAGAAGTTGGTGGGTCTGGGTTATCACTCTTGCTCCCACTTCATTCCCTACCTGAAGCAAGAACGGGAATGTAGCGTGTCTTGGTCACGTCACTAGTGGTGTTGTATTGTACAGAGCAATGGAATATCTGCAAAAGGGTCAAGAAGTGCCCAGCTTTGACCAAAATACATCGCTTGCGCCGCATGTGGACCCCGTGAAAGCGACAACCTATGTGAGAATGACCGCCCGATTAGCCTCTGCAGACAAGCCGGCAATACGTTGCTGAATCTCCTCCTTGCTCTCTGGTGGATCATCGTAGCGCACTCGGATACCAAACCCTCGAAACTCGCTCGCCAGTCGTCCCATGCGATCCCACGGCCAATCTTGAAGGAGTGGCCCATACGTTGTTCTGGAATAACTGCGATTCACGCCGAGATGAAATTCGATATGAAAGACCTTGATGTGAACCTTGCGCGAAACCGCCGTCATCAACAACATGCGTATCCATGACTCAGTCTGCTCACCAAAGGTGCGGTGAGTAATCCTCGATAGCTGCAAGGAGACGCGACCAAGATTGCAGGGGAGTATCCGACCGAAATGGCTGGGTTCACAAGCGAGAAACGCGCTCGAGATCGTCAGGCTCTCCAAAGCGGCAAACCCAGCCATGTCTGCCCCGTCAAGTTCCCATGAGTCGAGAACTGGTAAGGCGAGGGACTTGAGGGTTGATTGGTGCGGGTGAAGTGCTGTCTTGATGGTCGAGAAAGTGAAGGGCAGCCGGACACCCTGGGGTCGTATCCGCCCGACAGACCCGATGGCGAGATGCTCGAGCTTTGCTGGAAGCAAAAGCAATTGTGGGAGGCTTCGGTGCCCATTGAACCGATCAATTTCTAGTGTCCGAAGAGGGGAAGATTCGATCTGGTTAGGTGGCCACACAACATGTCAGCGTTTCCCTTCTTGCTTGCTTCTCGTGCTCCCAGGTGACCTACGAGCAACGGGTCCAGTTCGAAGCGACCATCAGCGCAAGATATGTGTAGTTTTTGCAACTTATCAAGACTTGGCAGGTGACGCACCAAGTCCCCAAGCTTGATGGGATGGCCACTGCCGCTGTACACTGCGACTTGCTCCAGGTTTGACATGTGGTTCAACATGCAGTTGAGAACATCATTTGTGTGCCGTGGGTCGCAATTGGGGACGACGGAAATGACCAGATGGCGTGCGCTGTTGAGCCAGAGAGCAAAATCATGCATAATTGTAGATAGTGGTAAATCGTCGTCGTTGTTGCTCAGCTGAACATAGAGCATTTGGCAATGACGACCCAGCTGCGGGTGTTGGCTGAGAGTCCGGTGTAGCTCGGACCGTCCTGGTGGCGTGGGCGCCTGTCCGGGACAAGCAAGCACAAGTTTTCTGTATAGGTAGCGAGTGCCGAGCTGGTTGAAGAGGCGACAGACTCGAACAATGGAGTGGGCCGTTCGAAACATGGAGCGTGCGGGAAACATCATGGGCGCCTCCCATGGCGGCGCCACCGCCGCCTCGAGAATGACATGCAACAATTCAACGGGAAGCCTGAAAATGGGTACGGGCGCCATTTTGCCAAAGTCAGGGCCCGGAATCGGGGGAACCACCTTGTTTGGGTTGGTTGACGAAATGAGAGGGGTAAAGCGGCAGGGACGGTGGACGTTGAAGCAAGGAGGCACAGTCGTGGGTGAGCGACCATGTTCACGTGATGCATGCATGTTGTGTCGCACAACATGTTGCATGTCTCCATCTTGCAGGTGAGCGTCTCTGCTGGGCACTGTCCAATTAGCTCCAATTTGTTTCACCGCCAACCACTCCCCAATGCGCCTTCCCAGAGCTCCTTCCCAAAGCTTTCTGTGCAGATCACCGTGGCTTCTGAGCCCACACAATCTTTTGCAAGTAGTACCCATGCACCTTGGATGACCGAAACTCGCGCCTCAGGTTCGCAGCATACACCTGGATCTCATCAGGAGACCAGCCCGTCAAACTTCCCAGATACAGCATGGTACCCGCCAAGTCGTTTGCAGTGGCAAGGTGCTGGTAGTTGCCCATCTCCTTCAGCTTTGGATCGCTTGGCCACGAGCCGAGTGGAGACTACCTGGTCAGTTTCGGTTCGGAAGGCGCAACACACATTGGCGCAGATTCGGGGAAGGCTCACCTTGAAATTCTGCTCCTGAATATTGACGAACCCCGCGGCCTCGATACCCTTGCACTGGACTCCATCCTCGACAATCGTCATGGATCGACCCATCTTGGCTCCTCCTTCGGCGAAAAAGCGACCAAACTGGCCCATGGCTGTCTTTTCGTTGACGGAACCATCGTCGCTGCGGAATTGGGTTGAGGCTTCGTGACTCTCGATCCAGCCTCCCGGCTTAAGCGAGCGGTAGGCCTCACGGTAGAGCGCCTCCCAGTCCTTGATACTTCCGAAGAGCCAGCGAATGTGGATAAAGTCGAAGGTGTTTTCCGGGAACGTCCATTCTTGGGTGCAGTCGTCGATTTGGCTTGACGGCTGTCAGCTTGCGACTGCTGTGGGACGTATTGGATACTTACAAGGACAAATTCGGCGGGATCCAGGTCGGCTGGATGGGCGAGAGATCAGTACCGATGACTTCGGCGCTAGGATACTTGTCGGCGAAGTCGATGGCCCAGAGTCCGGTGCCAGTGCCGACGTCGAGAACTTTCTGGACGTTATCACCGATGGGGGCTTTGCAGAGCTCGCCATCCAGCAGCAACGTCAAGACATGGTGGCTGTGTCTGTCAGTGTAGTTCCGCAAGCGTCGAGGTCTGGGGCAACGAACATGATGTCAAGAGCCTCATTCTGCGGTTCATCGAGCGGACCCCTGTCAAGCCGATGTCAGGAGGGCGAGTTGTTTCTGATCAGTGTCGACCACATACCAGTACTCGGCGTCACCCCTGTTGCTATGGTATGATCTGCCGTGGAGAGTTCGATAGTTGAGGATAGACTCGGACAACGACGCCGTGCTCCCATCATCGGTATCATCGGTACCATACGGATCCTCATCACCTTCATCGTAGGGCTACACGCTGTCAGTCCGCGTGGCCGTCGACCCACAGCACAAGATCGCGTACCTCTTCCGGTTGAATCCGGTCCTGCGCTAGCGAGACACCGGCCTCGGAAGCAACCGGCGCCGGGGCCTCGGCATCGGTACGGGTGGTTGGCGACTCGGCCTCGGGAGCCGCATTGCACATTTGGGCCACATCCATGGCTGCTGGGGAAGTGGTCAGCACGTGTGACGTCGGCAAGATGAGCAAAAGAAAGCGAAGTCGCACAGAACAAAGGATGAGCGCTTTTTTTTTTTACGGGGTACTTTTCCAAGAAAGTGAAAAGAGTGTGAACCCCGCTCGCTGCCAGACGTCCTAGTTCATGCCAGGGTGTGTGATTGGGCCCACCCCCGCCGGGGGCCCGTTGCGGCTGTCGAGGTCCGAGTCAGTCTGACAGCACGTTTTCTGTTTGATGTGACTGTGGGAGCCCCGGGCTATCGCTAGGGAATCGTTGGGGTACTGCAACCAACGCGAAAGACCTCAAGACCATTGATCCGAGTCAGTTCAAGAATTGTCGCTCAGAACAAACACATGTCCAACAGTTTGCAAAGCTGCCATGATTTTACCCGGTGCTCCCGCAACAACTGTGGCGAATCTGCCCGCCGACCGTCTCACCGCCGCTCAGGCAATTTATCCATGATTTTGGGAAGGTTGCATGCGGGAATGGCCCCTTTTCGGCTTGGCATACGGAGCTAGCCCCGGAAGTGACCGTGGAGGTCTAGCGTTTGACCGGGTCGTGCTGCCGCTAGCGTCAAAAACGGGATGGGGTTTGGCGCACTTTTTAGTAGCTTCGGGCTTGGTTTCGATAGTTGACGGGGAGTCTTCTTCGGCATGGCTTTGATTGGTGGCAGTGTCGTTGTATCCGGGGTGGACACCCCGGGATGAAGCGAGGCGGTGCGGGGGGCTCTGCGATTTGGGGATGGCATCCTCGGTGGTGGTGAGGGGACGATATGGTAGGGCTGTTGCTGGTGTTTGCGCAGGGATAATATCCGCAGGGTAAAAAAAACGTGTTGGTTTCGTTGACTCGGTACCTACTTATTAGGTAAGGCACCTAGACTAGACCACAACAACTTCTCGCATTGTAAACTTACAACCCCATGATTGATTGACCCCCCCCCCCCCCCCCGCGAATCCAGATATAGCCAGCCCTTCGATAAACCTCACCATAACCCCAATCACCTTCGGTACTCTCCAATAGAAGGAGATCGTCCTTGCGGACGACAATCGTAATGCATTCGATAGTGCCCCTGTTTTCAACGTCGACGAAACTTAGCCCCCCAGGACCTGAGCACTGAGTTCAGGTTGTCCGTCTTCTCCCTTTCACCCAGCCACACTACGCCTACATTGGTTCCGCCCGCCATGCTGTGAGGCTGTTTCCCTGTCCCATAGGAAGACACCGGGGTAACTTGTCCGCGCAATCGTATCCATGAGCCTTCGGCAACGGGCCCAAACCTGTTCTTCGAACCTTGCCTTGGCAAAACGTGGTGGGAGGCAGGCTCAAAATCCACCTCGGGCATTCTTCTACACCAATGCCACGGAGCAGGCTCGAAATACACTGAGCCATTGCTCGACGCCCAGCTCCAAGATGGAGCGCCCCGAGATTTTTCCAAGTTTCTGTTGCTTGTGTTTGGTTTCATTCCTCGCTGCTGGCATGCAATGAACCAAAGAAGCCTGCTGGAGATATCGTTGGGCCACACTCCTGCGAGGTATTCGCCGTCAATCAAGGGATCCAATGCATTTACGACGCCAGAGAGTGCGGGTAGCATGTCGTTATCGACAGTCAGAGAGCGTCCGGCGAAGTCCGTGATCAGATTGCGAAAGTGGTGCAGCAATATCTTCTGGTTTAACGGATTGGCACGGCCCTGCTCAACCGAGCGAAAGATATGGATCGCGCCGGAAAGATTCAATCCGCCGTTACTGTCGTATTCAACTACCGGTGTGCAGTTACCGTCTGCTGACTGGAAAAAAACACTTGCTGTTTCGCGCTTCAAGGTTGGGGTTTGAGCATCATGTAAGCATCGCTAGTGGATTTGTTCCGAGCTATAAAATAGCTGGCGTGAAGGTAGGAGAGACTCTTGTAGTGCCCACCCTCGCTGTAGGAGTGGTTCGACCTGATCGGGGAACATATTATGGAGACTCTGAAACTTCTGCGGGGCTTGCACCGTAACAGTGCTGGCCGGGCTGGTTTTCGAAATAGATGTCCAGGATGTGGCAGGTTTTGCCTCGCCAGTTGAAGGGTGACCCGCAGAGTCCGACCCACCGGTCTGACGTTGTGAAAGAATACCAGCCCGAGAGTGCGGTGAGCTAAGGGCCGAGATGGTGACTAGCGAGTTTAGATAAACGTCTGCCATAACCGCCGACTCGGCCTCCCAGTCCTCAGTTGAGCCCTGCAGAGTACACAGTGAATCGATCCAGAGGTACTCAATCGATGGCTGGCGGGTTATGATAATGGCATCGATAAAGTTGGCCGGGAGGGATGAGACTGGGATGTCTTGTTGGAATCGCTCCAGAGTGGTCTCGTCAAGCACCGGGCTAATAGATCCTCCCCGACAATGGCTCAGTGCAACGTAACGGCCTTTCATAGTTCCCTTGGTCGGAATCAAGGGGCATGTCGGTGACGAGGTGAGCCTAACTTCCAGAACCCGTGTGGGTAATTTGGGGAGAGTTTTGGTGCCCGGACATGCCTGGTGGTTATTACGACAATTTACCGGCCAGCCCCTTGCGATGTCGAAGTTGGTCTTTGAGCCAAGATCCGGGTCGCGGAGGTACGTGCCGATGCGGTAATTGTCAACGAATTGCGGGCTCGCTGCGATCACAGTCAACTTTTGGCTATTGCCCTAGTACCTACTCCTGACAAAAAAAGAAAAGCCTCGCCCTCTTTCCCCTCATTCTTTACCCAAAACCTCCGTGTTCATTCGGGTGCGTAACCAAGTCCTTCATGCTCAGGCTACGCAAACGGCCGATCCGGTCCCTGCATCGACTCCCCGTGACCCAGACATGGCTCCGACTCGGGCAGCAAAGGTGATTGCCACTCCTCATTAAGCCAGTCTTGGTATGAAAGCTGCCTTTTACCTGCAATCCGCCGAAGTGGGCTTCGGGTCAAATCTCGGGTTAAAAACTGCCAATCCTCTCGCTATCTTCCAACAAAAAGAGAATCAGCACTGAGGGACAAGAAGCTCCCGACGCAATACTATCAGTTGAGCAGGTAAGGCAAGCTTCCAAACCGTTCTGTTTTTGATCCGTCATTTTTGCGAATGCTGAAAATATCTCTCTGTCAGGTGTCACCTGCAAAGAACTTGTGCTCTCGTGCACTGCCCTGATCTCCAGCCGGTCTGAAACAGCATTCCCAACCCTGAGTGGCCGAGTCTTGATTGCTGTGCAGGCTTGGCACCCCGACCGCCGAATGATGTGCGTGCGCAGGACATGCCATTGATGAGTCTGTGGCGGAGCAGCACAGTTTCAGGAGGCGCCCATCGCCATCTTCATAATACAGGACGATTTCTCGATCGGATCAATTTCCCACAACTTTCAACGGCACCTGTACCCGATCTTCAATGTTCTACCACACAAACCCCGGAAAACCGACGGCTCCTACAACTAAGAATACGGAAACAGCGAATGAGCCGGCATTTTATCGACACCGTCAAATCGAAAAGTAAAAGGCAACATCATGGCCACCGTCGGGAAACTCACCGAACTCGCAAACGTCGCGCCGCGAAACCTCTCTGCTGGCCAGATCGCTGCCATCGTGCTTTCGCTTGCTGTCGTCATCATAGGCGGCTTTGGGTGGTTCGCGTATAAAAAGAACAGAGACAACAGCGGCTATGACAGCGATGATGAGGAGGAAAGCCGGATTGGCAAGTTTTGTCGGGTGATTGGAGAAAGAATACGGGAGCTTGGAGCGATGGCATTACGAAGAAGGGAGCCTGTACCAACGACTGAACCGAAACACGATTTGAATGGGGTTGCGTCAGATGACGAAAAGGGGTCAAGTGTGGGGCTTGTGGATGTAGATGGGAGAGCGACGGGTGAGGTGGTGCTGCCGTGGGATGAGAAGTACGTGCCGAGGGGAGAATCCTAATCATGGCAAGTTGATTTAAGGCATGATCTTGTGGGAGAATTTCAGTACTTTGTTTTCATGGGTTAAGGCCAAGCTGTTCTGATAGAAGGCGTAACACATAGAGCGGCAGGATTTCCTATGACTTCTCATGACTTCCGAATTGGCGCACGATTCCAATCATTCAACGATGTGGCAACTTCACCCTTTACTCATTTCGTTCCAGACGCTCTAACTGCAAGAACCGCGTGTATACGCGTCGTACGTCCCCACCGAGTCCACCCGTCGTCGTCAAATGCGGAGCACCAAATGCGGGGCTCACAAAAACTTGACTCGGAACAAAAACCTCATCGCATGACATCACATCTCTCCCTCATCACAGTTTCTCCCTCACCACCACCACAATGGCAACCAAACCCCTCAACGTCGGCGTAATAGGCTACGGCCTCTCCGCCAAAACCTTCCACATCCCCTTCCTATCCCTCACCCCCTCTCTGACCCTGCACTCCATTGTGCAACGCAATCCCGTCGAAGGAAACTCGGCGCCGTCCGACTTCCCCTCCCTCAAACACCACACCTCCACCGCGCCCCTCATCTCCGACCCATCCGTCGACATCATCATCATCACCACCCCGCCCGACACCCACTACACGCTCGCGCGCGACGCCCTCCTCGCCAATAAACACGTCCTGGTCGAGAAACCCTTTGTCCCGACCTCCTCCGAAGCATCCGAACTAGCCGTCCTCGCCCGTCAGCAAAATCGCATCCTGTGCGTGTATCAAAATCGGAGATGGGACTCCGACTTTTTGACTGTCAAGAAACTCGTTGCGGACGGGACGCTGGGACGCGTGGTTGAGTTCGAGACGCATTTCGATCGGTTGCGGCCTGCTAAGCCGCCTACCAGCTGGAAGTCCGAGTTGGGAATTAACGAGGGTGGTGGTGTCTTGTATGATCTGGGCACGCACTTGGTTGATCAAGTGTTTGTTTTGTTTGGCATGCCGACGAGTGTCTCGGCGAAATTTGTGAACCAGAGGGAGGGTAAAATTGTGTCTGGCATTGGCAAGGATGAGGAACCGGATAGCGTGTCGCTTGTTTTGAGCTACAAGGAGACGGGCCTGATGGCGTATGTCCGGATTGGCGTTGTCTGTGTGGAAAGGGAACAGGTACGGTTCTGGGTCAGGGGAAGTAAGGCGAGTTATCATAAGACGGGGTTGGATCCGCAGGAGGAGGCGCTGAGGGGTGGTGGGAAGGCGACGGACGAGGGGTTTGGGAGGGAGGCGCCCGAGAGATTTGGAAGATTGTGCGTCCTTGGGGAGGATGGCAGAGTTGAGGAGAGGGTGTGCGAGACAGTTGAGCCCGAGACGTATAAGGGATTCTATGAGGCTTTTGCGAGGGCTGTGACGAGTGGGCGGGAGGAGGACGTGCCAGTTTCCGCGGCGCAGGCTGCGCAGGTGCTCGCTATTCTTGAGGCGGCGAGGGAGAGTGCAAGGACGGGGAGGGATGTTGAGCCTGTGGGTGTAGGTTTGTAGACAGCCTGTACAGCACCAAACCGTGGTGGGGACTATAGTTTAACCAGATTGTCAAGTGATTGATGGTTGAGGTGAGCCGGCACTGATGGAATGGCACGGACCCTTCTTTCACGCATAGTGTCCAGCCGATGAAAACAACATTCAACGAGGGAGATATATTTGTTGCCAGTTAACCTGGAGGATCAATCAAGAACTCGAATAGAATAGAGACGTAAGAAAGGAAAGAGAAATGGAACACTTCGTCACTCACCACCATCATCTTCCCAATCAGACGCCTCCCCCGCACCAAGTCTCCCAATGAACTTGTTATCGGGTTTCAGCGCCTCGTACACATGAGGCTGAACAGGAACCGCAAGCCTCCTACATTCAGCACCTCCGTCGACCGCTCGGTTACCGCAAACCCGACATTCCTTTGAACAGCTCCCCGCTCCCAAAGCCTTGATAAACTGCAACTGACGCCCTGCAATCCGCCACACAAACTTGGTTGCGAACTTATGAAACCTTTTAAACGTCATGCTCGCCTTGAGCAGTTCCCAATGACCAAACTCGGGCGCTAGGAAGCCAGACTGAAGCGCGGCTGCGACATCATTGCCAAATCCAGCGTCCGCTCGAGGTTGAATGCCACGCCACATCTCATGAACCACCGACACTCCAGTCCGGTAATCCGTATTGCTACACGTCAACCGTCCCCATTCCCCCAGACACGCCTCCAAGTCATCCTTCAAACCCTGACGCAACGCTGGAAACCATGTCGCATTGTTCTCTGCAGCGAGATTCTCAAAGTGATTCCAGTACCACGCGATATCCGCGTCAAACAGATACACTCCCTCTTCAGAACCAGAGTCGGTGCCATCCGTAACCATGAAGCGACGTAACCCGGCCAACGCATTGCCGACGGTTGACTCAACGGCTGATCGGAGGTCGTCGTTGATGTGGCCTTTTGTCTCTCGGCCTCGTTCACCGACCATCTCGGCCTTGAAGCGCCCCCAGTGCGCTTCGGCGAATACGACGCCTGTTTTTGCTTCGTCGGCGAGTTGGGCCAGCAACCAGCTCAGGAGCAGAGCTGGTTTGTCACTGATGCTGTTTCGTGCGTGGCAAAATGTTTCTTTATACTTGGTGCAGACCCCAAGAAGGCTTTTTCTGAGGCTAAAGGCGAGGGATTCCTCGATGAAGCTGGTGAGATCGAGCGTAGTATTGGTGTGCAAAGAGACCAGATCCTCGGTGAGGGTTGTGTTGCGGTCGTAGAACGAAGTGAGCACTTCTTTGGACGGTAAGATGTCATCGATGCTGGTTGGGTAATTCTCAAACCCGTCCACGATATCAGGGTCCCAGCACACCCAGGCCCTGTCGCCATCGTAGTCCCCGCCGGAGAGTTTCCGTGCCAAGGGAATGTCGCCCTCGGAAGAAAACACAACAACATCCTTGAGGTGGCGGAGCTCGGGCTTGAAGACAGCCCTGACCTTTTGGATATCGCTCGGCAAGTGGGCAGGGTTGCGCGCAACGAGCACGTCCACACCATCGAGGTCCAAATCTCCGTCGTGCCCAAAAGGCGTTGAGAAGGCCAGATGAATCTCGTCCGGCTTCAGGACACCAAGGAAGTCGACAACCATGTATGCGCTGGTGGACCGTGGGAGCCTGATCTTCAGATCCGTTTTGAGCTTCTCGCACTTTTCCATCTGCAGTTCGTACACAAGCTCGGAGAGATACATTTGTTGCATGGGGTCGAACCCTCCGTCGACGAGGAAACTGAGGCGTTCCGCATCAACGTCAGGTAGTCCACCCAGGAACGGCGTGTCGCGAGGGCGGTCTGCCTGGCGTGCTGACAGTGCATGCAGCCATTTCCTCATCTGTGCTGGGTCCTTCAACGCCAGCTTCAGAGCATCGATATCACGCTCCAGCTCGTCCGCTATGCGCTGTTTGATGACATTTCTGAGACGTGTCTTGTCGATCGACCTGTCATCCAAGATGGGAAGGAACTGCGTGTTCAGATTCGCTGGCTTGAGCTCAGTAGACCACCCTTTGACTTCGAGTGTGCGGTGGTGTTCGTCGTCCCAGTTGCAACTCCATTTCATCTGGCTGTGGTAGATCTCGATCCAGTCTTCGATGTGTTCGTGTCGATCGTCTGGTGTGACGATCCACATACCCTTTGCGCCCCCGATGCGGGCTTGAATTGCGCATGTTGTCGACTTGAGACTGAGCATGTCTCGAATCTTTCGCATGAGACTTTTGGAGATGAGGCCGATACCATCGTTCATCGCCTCGCCTGTTGTATGTGATTCGAGATCGTCAGGCAACAGGAATATCTGGTGCTCGTCCAGCACGATGGTCGGCGTAGCCTTGGTTAATCCTTGGCCTGTGTCAAATTCCAGACAACATCACAGATTCAAGAAGGGCACTCACCGAGAGAAATGCGAGAGAACAGCTTCAAACATGGCTGCGAAGCGTTTTCCCGTATCCGTAAAAGCCAATCCAGCATAGCATCGCGTGTGAGCCTTGTTCTGGAGGATGGAGGCTCTATGCCCAATGGCAGTGGGCTGGATGCTGTGCCATCGACAAAGCCATGTCCGTCTTCCGCAAAGAGATGGATTCGGTTGACAAACATCTGACCTTGGCCAGAACCGGATCTCCTCTTGGACTTGGAACGTCTCTTCTCCCCCTTACTCCAGAAGACGGACCATTGTCGACCGGCAAGTGTATGTGTGGTGCTCGTGAGCCATCGAAGGAATGTCTTTTCCGCGTCGGACTTTTCCGAAGAAGCTAGTTTCCACGAGCGGATGGAGGGCACAAGTAGCTGAAGGAACCTGTCTGATCCAAACTGACGGTATAAACGACAACTCTTTTCGCGCTTGAGTCGATGGAGAACCAGTCCTATCTTCGATTCAGTAACGTGCACCTCGGCAACAAAGACAACCGTTGAAACGCCAGTTTTGAAGTCACCGTAGATGCCATCGTGCCAGGCCTGAGGGTCCGACTTCTCGGGGAGGACTTTTCCAGTGAGAAGAGAGTGGGATTTGAGAACATCCCAGCAACGGTCTTGGTTTTTCCAGGTATCGTTGTATGGCAATATGAACTGTCCTGGGTCGATGGAGCAGTGAAGTAGAACACGTAGTACCTCCCACGCAACGACGAATGGTGCTCTCAGCAAAGCGAAAGGAACTACCGCTAAAATGAGATTTTGGTCAGATTGAGCAAAATTACTTGATAGGATTGTTGTGTTAGAGAAGCTGGGACGCACGCCATATTGTACCCAGGGACGCTTCGAGCGTTTTGGGAGGTGTAGATCTTTCCTCTGGATTCATGGAGCTTGAGGGCAGCGCCAGTATTAGCTGCGATGGAAGTGCTGGTTGGCCAGTTTGCTCTGACTTGGGACTCGTTGGACTTGGTAGATCCCGAGATCGAGTGCCTATAAGTGTTGAGCTGCCTGAAACTTCGAGCGTGGTGTAGAGCATTTCGAAGACTTCGATGTCTATCGACGTCGGGGCATAGGGATCCTATTAGCATGTGTTAATGCCGTAATTCATCATGATCTCGGTAACCCACCTCTGTTGGAGTAGTGTTTCCATCCACCAGTATCGGGGAGCTTGTCGCTGAGGCCTTATCATTGGCTCCATCGCCCGTCTCCAACTCAACCGTCTCAACCTGAGTGGATCCTTCAAGCCCGCTGGCAGTGATTTGTTCGAAACCGTCCGAGCCCTCATTTTCTTGATCCTCGCGGGAGGTGCATGTGGGAATCGAGACGAATGACAGATCCTCTGTTCTGTCAGGCTGGCTCGTTGCAAGGGCCGGCTGGGTAAGGCCAATCATGCTCTCGCTCGCAATCTCAAAGGCGCTCCCGAAAACAAGTTGGTCAAACTTGCATGGGAGGTCGAGAAACTCCACCAACTTCCATGCCTGCGATCCTGGCGAGGTCTGCAGAAAAGACCCGACGCAATCTTTCAGGTAGCCTAGGAACCACGTATCATCCTCAACTGGATCCGGATAAGCGTTTCTCGCCGTCTTCAGTCTGTCGGTGGCTGATAGACTATCACTCGAGCACTCAATGGTAGCCCTCGCCTTGGCTTGCAGACCTGGAAGCTCAAGGGCACGACTGATTGCGTAGACGCCGAGACAAGCCTTGAACTTGGCTATTTTGCCCTCACGGAGAGACTGATCCTGTAGCTCCAATGTCCCGTATGTACCCGTGTAGAGATAGTGCACAACCACGTGGGCTACACTCTCGGAGATATGGCTGAGGTCTAGTGTATCATCTTCGGAATCGTCGCATAGACGCGAAAGGACGCTACTCTTGCGGAGGATGCTGTGGTGGACGGTCCAAATCTCCCCATTCTGGAGGATGATCTTGAAGCACGGTTCTGCGTATGGTCTAGTGTAATGTATCAAGCTTGTTAGGATGTATCAAGCTTGTTAGGTTGCCCGCGCTTGGTGACAACGATTACAGAGACTCACGAGGTTGTCCTAGGACTCTGACCCTTGTCGTCGGAAGGATTCATGGTTGGGTATCTCGCCCTCGAGGAACATAGGACGAAACAAGGCGAGAATGATCAATGAGATAAGGCACCTATTCAGACCACCATCAGGTTCATTACCCCGCTTTGGGTTGACACCTTTCGGTGCATCACGTGGCAGCACATCATGTTTGCCTATCTCGAGTTACACGAGCTTTGGATCTTCTCGCAGACCTCTCAACCATGTTCTGTGTTTGGACTTGGGCCTAACCCATTTTCAGATCTTGACGCTACAGAACTCCTTTCGCTCCCAGAACTTTAGGGCATCTACCGCCATTATCGCCAGATGCTTCCATTGCTCTCTCGGCGGATACGAGGATAGAACGCAAGCTGCTAAGCTCTAGATCTGACGCGGACGGCTTAGTTCTGCCTCGACCGCCAGCTGCAGCGTTGTTAGCTGGTTTCCCATTTGGATAATAAAAAAAAAGGGGGGTGGTAATTGACGTGGGTAAGGAGGCCCTTGTACGGCAAATGCCCCCGGAATCTGGGACGTCGAGCTTTGATGAATGTATACAAACAAGGAGACTGGACACAGGATCAGATGCCTGGCCAGGGGTGAGAATCAGAGAGAGTTCCGCACAGGTCCGTTGCAGGGGTATTTCCACAGATACAAGCGCCGCTTGTAATCTCCGGCGAGCTCAGCCCCAAGCATTGCCCATAAATCCACGTCCGATCTCTCCAGACCCCTCCAGAAAGATTGCAGTATACATATTCTCCTTGTGAGCCGATCATGAAGCTGGCAAGTCCCCTTATCGCGTCTTTTCTCGCCAATGTGCGATTCGCTGCCGCCGAGGCCACAACCCTCAGCATCTGTGCAGCCGATGCATTCGGAGACCTGCGTGTCTGCGGAACGTATTGCTTTACCTACGACAATGGCAACTGCGACTACCTCGGTCATTTGCTAGACTGCGGATGGCCTGGCGCCGACAAGATCAAAAACTCGTGTGCTTGCCGCCCCGATTTGCTGCAACAAGCTGAAGAGGGCTTATCTTCTTGCGCTTCATCGCGATGCGCCAAGAACACAGTCGATATTAGCCAGGTCGTCAATCTCTACCGCTCTTACTGCGCGACCGGTACGCTCCCTCTCTCCGCCTTCATGTCTATCGTGTGGATGCTGATGAATCGGCGAAAGCCGGACCATCCGCCGAACCGACTGAGGCTCTGACAACAGAGTCCGGTGGCGGAAAGGCAGTTACTTCAACGGTGCACGTCACGACAGCGCCGTCTGCGAAAACGTCAGTGTCCATCGCGACTGTCACCGACACCAAGATTCTGGTGGGGAGCACAGCATCAACGCCAGCTCGGGCGGGGGCCGGGAGCCTACGGCTTGGAAAGGAGGCTCTGCTGGTTTTAGGGGTGGCTTTTTGTTCAGCCGTCGGACATGGCTTGGTGGCCTGCACGAACATGGCCTGATAGACGCCGACTCCAACAGGGGTCTGACACAAGGCTGCCAGTCAGAACAAGTTATTCACGCCCAGAAAACCTGATGTGCCAGCCGGCATCAATAGTGTGAATCTGTGGCGGCGCCTCGGGTGCCTGTTTGGTGTGTTGGCAGGAGCATCGACGTCCGGACGGGATTGTCATTCTCGTTTCTTCATCCCCCTCAGGCTCCTTTCGTGGATGTCCCGGCGGGAAACATTTGGTTTGACAAGATGAAAACAAAATCCCGACCACATCCAGCCCGGACTCTCGTCCCATTTGCAGTACCAGAAGTTGATGTCGAGCTGCCATCATGCGCTAGAGACGGGTGTTCTGAGTTTATCCAAGCCGGCGTCGCCTGTGTGGCCGCGTCAGGTGAGGACTTGAGCTCATGTTACTGCGATCGTCTCACCTGGCCCACGGCGTGTGGTTCGAGCTGTCCCGTAGGCAAGGACAGTGCCGATGTTGCAAAATGGTACTGGCATCTGTGCCCCAGCAAGATGGACTCTCGGCTAGGACAGTTTGCCACCAGTCAAATATCTGTCGACCCCTGGCAAGTTCAGCCGCCAACAACCGGTATCCATACTGGTTATGACTGCTATATCTCGAGCCGGTGTGTCTCTTCGACATCCCAAACAGCCGGGGTCAGCTCGGCGTCCCAGGATAATGCGCCTTACGGGAAAGAATTTAAGACCGCCTTGAGCATCGTTCTTCCTGTTGTTTTTCTCGTTGGCGTTGGAGTTGGGATATGGTTCTATCGTCGACGCCGACGCCGTCGACAAGCAGCATGTCCTGCCGAGGATTCGCAGTCATCACGCGAAAATATTCAGTGGAACGTACTTGCCGAGATTTTGCTTGATTCTCAAAACGCAAACATCGACGAGATGGCAGAAATCACCACTGCCATTCGACAACTTGCAACCAACCCACGGCACTCTGATCAACAAAGGGCCACATCATCAAGGACAGATGTGCCATGCAGCCGTCAGGCACTTTCCACCCTTGAACGCAACCTAACGTGCCCGATTTGTTTGCGAATATTTCACAACCCTGTTTCCACCATCACTGCTCGCACTGGCCAGAATGGTGGATGCTGTAAGTCTGAAATTAAGTGTCGATTGAAGAGATGCTAATACGCTGCCAGTGCACAATCTCTGCGGTCAGCAACTGTCATGGTTCTTTCCGGATAGCCCTCTAACACCATGAAACAGGATCATGTGCCGTCCGTTATTTCCGCCACGGCAACACGTGCCCAGAAGACAGAACAGTCGTCACCGGTTTCAACGACAACCGCAACCTCCGAGACATTGTAGATCACTTTCTCGAAGCGTTTCCTGAGCACCGGCCTACAACCGAGGAGATTGCCGAGATGGACGGCATTTACAGACCCGGGCAAAGGGTAAGAGTCCAAGGCCGAAAGTCTTCCCGTATTTGCTCACAACCATTCGTTAAACCAGATATCAGTGACGGACCACTGAGGCTACGAGGTAATCCGGGGGCGTTTTGGCTTCTTCAGCAAGCGTCCACGCCAAGATTTCAACCAAACCTCTCAAGGCCAGGCGGGTCTAAGGTTTAGCTGCTCCTCAAATAGTACCATACATCTTTACTGATGTTGCTTACTGATGCTCGAGCGCGTCGACAAACATCTCTTCCACATCTTCGTCTTCTGCGCTTGCAATCTCGGTCATCTCTACGTCCGCTTCTTCTTCTCCTTCCATTCGATTGGCTTCATGACTTCGTTCCCGTATTCGCCCGTGATGTGCATCCTCTCTAACCTCCTCGATTGTAACCAAAAAGGCCCGGAAAGAATCAATCTCGTCGGCCGTAGGTCTCCGCATATTCGCCCACAGTTTTCGTGTCAGAGTCCGCGCCCTCCACTCCATGAGCGACAGAGGCGTATGTCGATATCGATCGTTGGCCTTGGTGTCGAGAAAAACCACCGAGGACGGAAAACCTCGTTGGTGTTGACGCAAAACCTGGATCTGTCCCATATCGCCATACGCAGCGGCATAATGAAGGAGACCACGTCCAAAGGTGTCTCGAACATCGAGTTGGAGGCCTTTGATGCGAAGGATAATCTCAAGGAGAGTGGCATCCCAGGGTATTGCGGCGGCGTTCAAAACGGGGGGACATCCGCATTTGTCGGCGATGTTGATGTCTGCTCCTGCGGCAACCAGGGCGCCGATCTTCCCTTCGCAGTCCCACGGACACCTTGGTAAACTCTCATGCACAAGGTTGTTGAGTGGGGTGAAGTGGTTCACGGAATCTTGGATAATGGGTTTGCTCCCACGCTGTAGCAGTTCACGCACGGCAGCCAACGATCCAGGGGAGGCTGAGTTGCAGGCCAAATGAAGTGGCGTTTTTCCTTTCAGATCCTCTGCGTTTGGGTCGCATCCCGCGTCGAGAAGCTGGCGTTGTATGTCAACATCAATGCCTTCTCTGGATACTGCGATGTGGAGTGGTGTGCGTCCATGGCGGTCCCGGATGTTGCTGTTGGCTCGCGACTTGGGGCCAAGAAGGGTTGTGACGGCTCCAGCGTGTCGTCGTCGCACAGCCCAGTACAAGTGAGCATATCACAGACCGTCGAGGGACTCAATGGAGGAAGGGTCCATGACAATGGCTTGGTCGAGAGTCATGCCGCTTAGACCAAGGATGCTGTCGTGCACGAGTGTGGAGTGGTAGGAATGGAGACGCTCTTCTGGAGTATCGTCTTGTAAAGATGAACGGCTTTCTCGTTCGTTTTTCCGACGTCGCATGTAAGGAGCCTGCACCTTGCCGTTGTTGCAGCCGAGCTACTCATATGTCAGCGAGGATAGAGCTTTTAACGTGGAGTTTCAGTCCACTCACATGCCGCTACAATCTTTGGCGGTGACATCACAGCCGTTTTGGATCAGAAACCTGATGATGTTATAATGACCACGACTCATGGCATACTGCGTGCTAAGCGTCAGCGAGGTGACCATACGGCAGAACCAGGGTCGCGTCTACCAGTAACAAGGACATTCCCTTTGGCGACACGTCCATGGGTGTGTTCAGTTTCCAGCTGAACCTTTCCCGCAGCCGATAGAGGTCTCCACACCTGACAATCTCCCAAATCTCGTTGCTCGCAAGTATCACCCTTGGAAGCCTCAGATGAAGGCTGGCGCCCACCCCTGTCAAGAAGTTGCATGATATCGAAAGAAAGACTGCCCGCGCGAACAGCCACCTCGGAAGATAACAGTGAAGGCTCAGCTGAAACCCCGATTCTCCCAGACAGGTTGAGACGTTGCAAGGGGTGCTATTGAGGATAGGAATGGTGTTGTAGCAGATGATGAATGCCCCTAGTGGAGACTGAAGATGGCCTTGACTCGACAAAGAAGCCCGCCTGTGGCAATGACAGGAGCATATGCCGAAGCAAGCTTGGCGGTTGAAGGTCTGGCGAACCCAAGCAGCGTCTAGATCGTTTTCGGTCCCCCAGGAATCATTGGCGACGGCCGTTTTATTGTCGCTTGTGGGTGGCTGATTTGCGATGGTAACCGCGGACTATGTTCCCTCTTGTGATTGTATCTGTGAGCTCTCGAGAACCCCGATGCGGCTATCAAGTAACCGAAACGACTTTTGAATCTCGCCAGGAGAAACAGCCGTTATATCCGTCGTGTCACTCGGCTCTTTCGTAAAGAGACACAATGCTTGTTCGATTCGAAGGATATGGTCAAGCTGAAGATCCGTGAGATACTTCGTACCTGTCTGTGGGACAGCATTCAAAACTTACCCTTGTGACAAGTGAACGGATGAGATCAACGTGGTGATGTATTCCCTTGTTTGACGGGCATCGTCGCGGAGACGAAGTATGGCTTCGCTTTCAAGATGCAGCAACAGAAAAAGGATCCATTGGCTGCGATAGGTGGTTCTTGCAGACGCGTTAACTATTAAAGCCAAGAATAACTTTGTGGAGACATGAAATGGAGTTTTTGGTGAGGTGGACTGTTCCTCGTGAGAAGAAGTTGAGGTCAGGCTCTAGGCTGACTTCCAGGTTGCCAAGACGCGGAGGCCTCTTCGAAGTGTGTCTCGACACTTGAATTGATTGGAGCACAGCGGCCGCCGCAGTAGATCAAGGGTTTGGAAGCTCTGCCCGGGTTATTGGGCTCTCCATGTTCAACCATCTACCCGACTTTTTTCTATTTTTCGCAGATCCCTTTTTTGTTTTGATACGCCGCACCCACAAACAACCCTGGCCTTTGGCGGCGCCACTAAAGCCAATTATTACTACATTTTGGCCTCTACACCTTCTAAGGAGGCATTAATAATTAATAAATTGTAGTATTTAGAATTTTAAATACGTATTTGACTTAATAAAAAATACATCAACAATTTCAAAGTGGAGTGGAAGTGGTATCCCAAAGACATACGGAAATATTGGCGGGCCGGGGTTGTGTGTGGAAGCGGTGTACCAGATGTGCGAAAATAGAGCTCTTTTTCATTGCGTTTCCGACTGGGCAGCGAGAGTCGATATCTTCAGCCACTAACTCCGGCAGGGGTACTTCTTCGAGTAGCCCACAAGCCCATCACTGATTCGCGATACTCCCCCAAGTCTCCCTCCCAACCCCATCTCCCTTTCTATCCGTGTTGGTAGCCTGACTCGCAAACCCAATGAAAATAGCCTCCCAATGATCCGCAAATTCAAACACCAACCCGCCATCCTGCCAAATCCCATTCGCCCGCTTGAACGTTCCCGCACTCCCCTGGTTCATGTGCACATTGTGAATCCCCTTGTGACTGCTGAACTCACTTCCCCAGATGTACACGTTCGCGCCGGCCTCGATCGCCCTGTCTAACAGCGGAGGCAGCGTGTCGAGGATGTCGTTATCCTGTCCCGGCACGTCGTGGGGCAGGATGCGGACGTCGGCGCGGTTGAAGTAGTCGTTGCGGATGTAGTCGAGGGAGAGGTCGTCGTGGTCTTGGCCGCTGGCAAGGGAGGTGAATCCCGACGCGAGATTGGGGAGGGCGGCGGTGATGCCGTTGGTGAAGCGTGGAACTGTCCAGAAGGCGAGGCGGGATTCGTTGGCGTCGCCGGATTTGATGTTGATGGCGGCTTCGTGGGCTTCAAAGGTGGATGTGGTGGTGTAGTAGAGGTGTAGGTGCGGGGATTTGCTGTCTTCCTCGCGTGTTTGGAAGGTGTAGGCGCGGGGAACGCCTTTGGTGACGCCGTAGTTTTCGATGGGCATTTTGGTGGTTTGGTGGATGGACGGGTGTGGCGGGGAGGGAGTTTTTGTGATGGATTGTTGAAGAGTGCGATGGTTCTGCTTGGAAGGGAGGGGTGGCGGAATTATATGTGCTTCAGCTTCGACTTTTTCGCTGACTTTTGTGTCGCCAAACTCGGTTACGTGATGTGTTTGTGTCCGGTCTAGACCATCCTCGTTTGGCGTATGACTGTATCTTGGCTCAAGGCTCGGCGTCACTGCTTGATCATGATGGGCTGACATCCGCTCTTTTAGCTAGCCATGTTGTGCCACGCCGAGGGGTTGCTTCTCAGCCCTTCAAGCACACAATCCGTGGCCAATCATCCTACTCAGTTCCCCCACCTGACCGGTCAACACAGCTGATGCAGAGTCTCTGTGTCACGAACCATTTCCGGCAATCAGTCTTTGCCTCCTACTTTCCAGAACCGCACTGTCTCCCTCGTCTGTCGTTCTGCCACCTGATCGCGTGTCACTCATTGTACTTCCTGGCTATCGTAACCCATGTCGCTGTCCCGGCTGAAACTCCTGAAACGATGTACATCTCATATTTTGTGCCAAACCTTGTTGAGTGGCCTTGCATGATGCGGCATATCGAGTGGACGAGCCCAGCCGAGACGATCGTCCAAAGCAACGACTTCTGAAGAGGTATCAATCCCGCGCAATGTCGCGCAAAGATTGGGTTTCGATCAAGGGACAGCGTGAGGAACCCTATGATCATTAAAACGAAGGTGAAAATGTCGGAGATGCGTTCCATTACTAACATGACGGGCCATTGCTCAGAAAGGTGAAATGAGCTAAGGTGAGTTTGTTGGCACAACTTTGGGTGACCAGAAGAAGATAACCTGCAAGTTTTTATAGATAAAAAGCCGCTACACCATCACGCCAACAGCAGGCAGAAAAATGCAGGCCGATATTGTGCTTTTTTGGAGCGACCCAATGAGACGGCTGGTCCGTGATCAAGTTTGCTGTTGGTTATCCTTCACCGGTTAAATCCTATGAGGGTCATGGAGAGCACATGCAGAGTTCTAGATTAACTTCGATGCTTCCTGAGTTTAGGAAATTGTGATAGCATTGGGTGACTACCTCGGGTAGGGTAGGTGGTCAGGTGGGAATTCTTCACTCAACTAGATACGATACAATCCATTGCCCCTACAAGGATCACAGAAGGCACTCAATGGAGCGCGAGACCCGATCAACAACCGCGCCCAGGTTAAAATGTGAAACTCAATCATCCCGCACTTTTCCACAACTGCAGATACACCAGCGGCCACAAAGATGGTGCCAATTATTGCACCTGCCGCGACAAATGGAAGAGCCGGCCCAGGCGCGGCTCCAACAGCCGTGGCCCCAAGGGCACTGAGAGCGACTTGAGTCGCAAAGTGTGAGGCGGCGTGCGAGAGCCCCTGTTATCAGTTTCAGTCGGCTAGGGGCCAGGCATGGGCTTTGCGCGTCTTACTGGCATGCTTTCGGTTCGGGGGGATATAAGCTCTGATTTTGGGGATGGCTGGTAACGAGGTAGGCAGGCCTTCAAAACGGGCATCAACGCACAATGTTGCTTGCAGGAATCCTGGGGGTCGCCGTTGTAACGGTCCTGGCGGCTGGGGAGCTACATATAGAAGTTTCCACACCACATTATTGATCGCGGCGTAAAGTTCCAAGCACATGACTTGTCGCGCCCGCAATCTTGGCGAAATCGAAAGCAGGATTTTTCGGGCTGGTGCTTATCAATCAGGGGGAGAAGTGCCCCGTTCACCGTGAGACGTTATCATGGGCGAATCTCACCTCCATTTTATGAATTTTGTTGGGGGCGGACAGAGACGGCTAGCCGCATCTCCTACTTCAACTGCCGGTGTGCCTGGGCACACCGTGAGGAAAGGAGTCTAAGAGCGGAACCCCGCCAGAGAATTCCGAGAAACTGCGGTGTGACCACAAACAGCTCTCTATAAAACGGTGTTCCCTTTTTGGGGCCACGTCGGGCGACGGAAAGTGCACACCCTCTCTGGCCTCTTTCCTTCCGCTTGAATTGCTTTCAGAAAACAAGATACTCTAATTATACTTAAAGAACGATTCGGCTTTCGGTTTTTCGGGTGCCGGAAGTATGGTGATAACTGCACACGGGGCCACTGAGCAAAATTGCACCTGAAAGGTACAGTGTTGGGATTCAGTGCACCAATGCAGCCCATGCCAAGTGCCGATTCCGTGGGCCGGGAAAGCGGGGTCCGAGACTATCTCGGCCCGGGACCTAGGCGAAGTGGATCGGAGACCCCGGGGCCCCTGGAACTTGACAAGCTTTAACCTCCCTTTGGCCTGTCGGTTGACTGCGTCGTTATATGTCGCTCCAATATGCTCCAATATGGATCAAGCGAATTCAAGAAAACGAGTTCGTGTTTCTGTTGCTTGCCAGAACTGTCGGAACCGAAAGAACCGGGTAACTTCACCCCGTCCACTGAACGTGCTCATGCTGAGAAGGTTTGTTGACAAGTCTTGATCCAACAGTGCGATGGACAACTTCCAAGCTGCAAGCGTTGTGAGGAGCTAGGAGCTGCCTGCGACTACGACCACCCACCGCCCGTGCCAAGGTACGTGCATCCACTGTCCTCATGGAGCTTAGACTTGAGACTTACTTTGAGGGTAACCAGGTGTACGACAGACACTGAAGTTTTGTCTAGACTTCACGCGTTGGAGGAGAAGCTGCAAACCTTGCCAGAACCGTCGACGACTCCAAGGCCAAGGTCTACCGAAACGCCGCAGGATGACAATCACTCTGACAACATCACGGCGGGCAGATTGTTGACCTCCCCCGGAATTTCCGGTTTACCAAGCCCTCCTGTTGATGAAAACAATGTTGACGGCATGGGTGAGGTCCATATTGTCGAAGCCGGGGATTGTTACACGTACTTTGGCCCCTCGTCGAACGCGGCTTTGATCCGACACCTGAAGGTTGCGCTTAACATCACGCAGCAGTCTGCAGGGCATGGCTCGCACTCCACTCAGTCTCTCGGATCCACAGAGTCGTTGACGCTGCACAGTGGCAGGAAGAGGAAACGAACCTCGGAGAACATGGCTAGCGTTGCTGTACATGATGTTCGCCAACGTCTACCACACAGAGTCTCCGTCATCGCCAACCGAGCATGCAGCAGAGACTTGCAAGAGGTACTTTCAGTGGGCCATGGAACTGGCCATGCCGGAAGTTCTCCTGTCGTCGAACCTGGAGATTGGTGCGGCATCCTGCTTGCTAAACCCACCTTAGACTCGCTAACAACGTTTAGTACAAGTACTCTGCTTGATGACCTGCTATCTGCACGGCTCATCACAGTCAGCCCAACTATGGACACTGCACTCTCTATCAGTCAAGGCGGCCACACAAATCTGCTTGCACTGTCCGGATGCATCAAGTGGTATGACCCTATTAGAGCGAGAGATGCGGAAACGAACGTGGTTTTGGTGTCTGATGAATGACGAGCAAGTGGCCCCTCCTCCGTCCTGCTTCCGGATACTGATACAATACAGCATCGTAAGCGTCAAACTCGGTCGGCCGCTGGCAATGTCAAGCTCGCTTCGAAAGAACGATCTCGCGTGTGTGGACATCAACGACGTCTTTCCGACCGTCCATGCACCAGCATCAGTCGTGGCAACCAGCGCGAACCACTTCACCTGCCAGATGCAACTGGCCAAGTTCACGAGCGATGTGATTTTGCAACTTTACAACGACAATTCCGGCTCTGTTGAAAACATTGATGCAGTCACCACCGTCAAGTTGGCGTTTGACTTCTCTTGCAAGTTGTCCGTCTCTCTGTCCCGGGGCACCTTCGACCACGGTCCGTTTCCGGCGACATGCAATCCACCAGGCCTTCGAGTCTCGAAGCTCGAAGATTTCAAGCTGTCTTGGGGCTGCGCTATCATGGCTTGATGTTGTTATCACAACGGCCAACACTGCTCAAGTTTCTCACTTTTGATCCCGAGGGCGCCGACGCAGCTCTCGAATTAGACCTTCTTCGTGAATCAGGGTTCCCTGCTCTCAAGCGATGCATTCGAGCCGCTGTAGATTGCATCGCTGTCGCCAAAGGGATTGTGGACCAGTGGCAAGATCGCAAGATTCTGCTGTCTGGCGCTTGGTGGCTGACTGCGTATCATCGTATCGGACGCATGTTGGGTATATGGATCGGGTGAGGGGGCAGTTTGGGTTTGGCGACGGGATTTTGGGGCGCATTTTGGCCGATATTAAAGGGCAGCTGGATCCCGAGGGGGTGTTGAGTCAAGGGAAGTCGGGGATTTGGGGAGGGAGAGGGTGAAGTTTGGAGTGGGTTGATCGGGCGTTCCTTCCTCAATTCGGCAGTGCAGGATCGGTACCTACCTTACCTTAGGTATTGTACCATGTGTTATCCTCCGAGAACCACAGAAAGTCAAGTAAACTTGACGTTGCCAGCAACGCAACGTTTCGAACGTCGAGGCGCAATCCGAAAAAGACCAATAGCAGATGAAACGGGAAAAAAAGGTCTCGATACACCAAAATAACACGCTATATGCAATAGAATCAGATAAATACCCAGCACCAAGCTGAACGAAAACCAAGAATAATACACCCACATCACCACCTCGATCCTCTCCATTATCCCATCCCCACCTATCAACCCCCTTTTATGACCTCCTACTGCGTCGTCAAAAGCGCCGCACTCTCCGCCCCAAACTTGGTCTCCGCACCCACACTCGAATTCTTCGGAAAACAAAACGCATCCGCCGTCCCCTGCTGTCCCCACCTCGCCGCATCCCAAACCCACGTCACGCCTCTACACCGTCCCCGTCCACTCGAGGGATACAGGTTCAACTGGGCGCAAATTGCGATGCAGTCCTGCATTGTCCTCGCGGGGAACCTTCCCATATCCGCCCCGCCCGCCGACACATCGTAATCGGTATCGCATTCCCTTCTGAATTGCAGGTTCGTTCCGGGGGCGGTGTAGATGCTGTTCCCCGACGACAGGGGACACTCGCTGAAGGGACGGGTCGGGTCCTGGCCGGACGGTGGGGGTTCGGAGGTGTGGAAGCAGATGTTTTTGGAGTCGGCGTGGAATCCTTCTGGGATTGCGCCTGTCGTGGTATTGCCAGGCGTGGTGGTGTTGTTGTTGGTGTTGATGGGGCAGGTTGTGGAGGATTGGGAGGCGGTGTTGTCGTCGCGCGAGAGGACGACAGCTACGACGATGATGCCGATTGCGAGGAGGATGTTGGTGAGGGTGAGGAAGAAGGTGGGCGGTCGGAGGCCGAGGATTTTCTTGGGGGGCTTCGCGGCATCGGGCGGGACGGCGGCGGGGTAGGCGTATGCTGGGACGGCGGCGGTCGTGTTGTATGTCGCGGGGGAAGGCGTAGTTTGGTAGGGGACCGGCTGGACTTGGGGCTCGACGGGTTTGTATTGAGACGTTTGGAAACCGTAGGCTGGTTGGAGTCCTTCCGATGCGCGATTGTCTGGGTCGGCGGCTTGGAGGAATTCGAGGTCCTCGCGCCTGCCGGGCAAAGGCTGCGATGCCATTGTGAGCGCGCGCGCGCTAGGTAGGGTTGGTCGCACGAGATGCGGCAAGGTAGAAAGTTGGACGTTTCTTCTGGTATTATGGCGGCGGGGAATCCATCGTGAAGAAGGAGCGATCGAAGGATGGGATCAGGGGCTCGGTTGGGTTTTGTGTCGAGTGTCGCACTTGCCCATGGTCTCGAGTCCGAGACCCGCGACGCGCCCAATCAGCGGCATCGGACTTTTGGAGGATCGGGATGCTGGCTGCGCCCCACGGGACCAGCCCTACGAAGATTAGCCATCCGAGCCTGGGAAATGAGGGTGAAACGCTGCTGGTTTAGCGGCGCATGTTCTAGCCGGTCAAATACATGTAAGCACGAATCCCGGTTTCCAATTCCGTGTCTTTTTGTTCGTGTTGGAATCTAAGCGACACCCGATTTAAGCAGCAGACGACACGCCCTGGTCAGCCTCCAAGAATTGCCTGTACGAGTCCACCATCGACTGCGCCAAAGAAATATACTTGATGCCCAGCGCCTTCTCCGCCTTGCTCCCATCTAGTCCATACGTCTCGGGGATTTTACCCGGTGTGCCCTCTGGCAATCTATCCGCGAGCTCTGGGATCCCCTTGCGAACTTCGTCCACAACAGTTTGGTAGTCGAAGTGCGATCCGACAAGGAATCTCTGCCCGGCGACTTCCTCCTTCTCGAATGCAGCGATGTGCGCCTCGGCGACGACCCTCACGTCTGCAAACCCCGCAAAGTCGACGGGAGGGACTTCCTTGGCGCCGATGATGGAGTAGAGCGCATGGCTCGACTCGTTGAGGTGCTTGGTATCGCGAATGCCGCCGAGGTGAGGGCCAAAGACCCAAGGCGGGTTGATGGTCACGAGTGAAAAGCCAGGCTTCTCTTCCTCAAGCCAGTCCCACATGGCCTTTTCGGCAAGTCCCTTGGACGCACAGTACGCGGTTGTGCCATCGGCAACAGCTGCTTCGTCGTATGTCATGGGGTTCCAGTCGGTTTCGTTGTATGTGTACCCGACTCTGGCACCCTTGCCAAGGTCGAGGATGGAGGCGAACGAGGATGTGTTGACGACGCGCCGGACATTGGGTCCGTAACGCTTGGTCGCCTCGAGAACAGCAACGGCGCCACCAACGGCTGGCTCAAGGAGGTCACGGCGGTTATCTTCGACGTTGAGAACGAAGGGGGCAGCCACGTTGATCACCCCGGTGATGGGTTTGGTAGTACCGGAAAACGCCGCCTCGAAGAGTTCAGGCTTGGTGATATCGGGGACAATACCGAAGCTAAGTTGGTCGGCAAAGGCTGAGAACTTGGAGCGGACGCCAGCCGTTGACGACTCAGACCGGACAGTACCACGGACATGGTACCCCTTTGTCAAAGCAAGGTTGATGATGTGGGCAGCCACGTAGCTGTTGGCGCCAGTGACGAGGAGAGTTTGCTCGGAAGGGCTGACCATTTTGGAGGTAATTCTGTGCGTAATTGACTGATGTTTTGCAGATATGATTTGATGATGTCGGATATCGCTTGGATCTTTTGCCTTAGATCCAGGGAGAACCGCGCCAGCTTTATAGGAAAAAAAAAGTCTCACGAAAAGCCCCCAGACTCTGTCTCGAATGATTTTCCGATCTCCCAAACGACGTGGTCGGCCTTAGTCATCGCAAGGCGGTTGCGGCGCCTTCGTCTCGTCAACCTGGTTATGATCATTCCCGGATGCAGCAACATGCCATTGCCATTGGGCGTGAGTCGTCCGCCCTTTGGATGCACAGTCAGCAAAAAGCAGGAGCGAATCAGATAGCTGTGTCGCAGACAGGGTGGAGTTCCCAAGGTTGGTGGGACATCCATGTCCCGGGATTAAATCCGATTCCCGGTTCAATCCGGTGTTAGGCCATTAATTATAGCCAGCCACAGGGATCCTATTGTCCGTCCTGCAGCGTCGATCGTGTGGTTTCGAACAATCACCGCAAAAATATCGCCTAACGCCGACCCCATGTCTGCAAAGATCGACTGCCTCAGTAACATTACCAACTTTGGTGTTTTGCTTTCGCTGGAACACAAGAGATCCCTTTGTCATCCGGGGCGCCATCAACATTTGAGCATCACTTAGACGTTGCTAGCCCATTTCCGGCCAACATGTCGAACCAGACTTTCACCGAGATCGAGGACCATCTGCGCGCCACTCAGCAGGAGAAGATGGCCGTTGCCGAGCATGTTCGCCAGTTGTACAAATCAGGGGTGCCGCTTTACACCAAGAAGGCAATCGGAGAACTTGCAGAGCAGCTTGAAGAAGTGAAAGCAAACGGATCAGCCAAGGTCACTCTCGCGAGGTTGGACGGCAAGACACAAACAGTCGGAATCCTCCACAAAGTCCTAACAGAGGAGTCGTGGGTAACATTCAATCCGCCCAGCGCAGTGTCCAGTGGGCACAGTAGCTACGCGTGGGACTGGGTCGGGGAGCAACAGGACGCCGGCCACACTCAGATTGGGTAAGCAAAGTACTTGGTTCATCAACAGGCGTTCAGGCGTGCGACTGTTTTCGATGGATGAACTAACGGGGCACCCCCATTCAGAATCAACCCACACGTCGAATACCACTCGTTGGGCAGTCTGATCGATCCAGAGGGACCGTACGACCCTGATCTTCCCCTTGGTGTTGTATACGACACGGCGTTTCGGGACGCAACAACTGGCGCCCTTCTCACCTTCCCATTGTCCGCATCAGTCCCATGCGATGAGCTCTGGAGTTTCTTCCAAAGGCAACGGGACAAGTGGGAAACCAGTGAAGGGTGCAAGCGCTTGAGGGAACTACTCGCAACAGGCCAAGTACCACCAGTTCGCAAAATTGTGGCGTTCGCCTGCGGGCCAATGTTCTGCTACGACGAGTTTCGATCCCATGTCGCCTTTCAGCATGCCATCATCATGACACTACGCGATGTGTTTAGCCAGGAAACCCAATGCTTTGCGCAAGACCCATACTACACGGAGGAAGACAAGAAGATCCTCAACGGCGAGGGCATCTACGCCGTTGATGATCCGCATGGGTTCCTGGAGGTGGACGATGAGTCGGCTATCATTTCCGTCGGTGCCGATGTGCCAATCCGGAACATCGTTTTGGACCTGGCAAAGCCCGCTCTCCTAATCACTAATGAAGTTGAATCAGAGAGGTTTCAGAAGCAAACCCTGGACAACCGGGTCAATGATGCTGACCCAATAACGCCTAGGGTGCAGGATATCCTGCGAGACCAGTACTACAAAATTCCGTTCCCCCATACCGATGATGGGTACGCGAGTACCAAGAGCCGCGATGGCAGAGAAGACAAACTGGCCATTTACATTCGAAAGTTATAGAAAGTGTCAATTAAGTGTCATCATCTTTGCCGCACAGTATTATCTCAACTACCAAATAATTAACCATTACGTTCCGAGTGTTGCTTTTGTCCCATCACCTCATCCATGATTTACCACGCACGATCTCACAAATACGGCCCCAAAATCGTCTGCGTATGCTCCCACAACGCCTCCTGTTTCCCACGCAGCACATCCACGACCTTACTATTCGGCGTACACTCACACGTGTCACTGACAAGAAACAATCCACCGGCCGTCGCCACACCCTTGGTCCCCGTCCACGGCGTGCCCCTACCCCCAAAAGCAGCACTCGTGCTCTCGAACAAGTGCCTCTGCGCCGACTCCTCGTTTGAAAACCCAACCAACCATGTCAAGAACTCAATCACAGCCGTCAACGCCCCTCCCACAAACGACGAGCCCCCAGCCCAACCCCTCCTCACATTCCCCGTATTCACTGCGCCCGGTCGGGAGTGGATAAACGTCACGCCCGGATTCTCCTTGGCCAAACGATCCATCGTGATGGTCGTCAAAGCAACATACTGCGGCCTAGCCCTCCAGACTTTAAACGCGCCCTTTTTCTTCAGGTCAAAATCATCCAGGTCGATCAAGTAGGTAGTTTCAAAACCGCCGGCGAGGACGCTCACCACCCTCGCATGTTCTGATCTATTCAACAAAGGGAGGAGATGCAGTGCGAACAACGTGCGAGAGTAATACTCTAGCGCTTGAACGACTTCATGTCCCTCGGCTGTTTCTCTGCGTGGACCAAAGGGTGCGTAGCCAGCGCTGAGGAAGAGGAGGTCGATGCGTGATTCGGATGTTTTGATCGTTTCGCATACGCGTTTGACGTCAGCGAGGAGGGAGACTTCGGCTGAGATCCAGATGATGGATGCTTTGGAGTTGATGGTTTGCAGTTCGTCGATGAAGGGTTGGGTGTTGGCTTGGGAGGACGGACGACCGATTAGGTAGATTTTGATGGGGATGCCGGTTGATACGAGGGCTTTGATTGTGAGTTTTCCGATGCCCGAGGTGCCGCCTACGAAGACGGCGGTTTGGAGGGTTTGGGGGTTGACGAGGGCGTTGGAGGCGAGGATTTGCTTGTAGGAGACCATTTTGGTCGCTGCTGTGTTGCTGTTGGTGTTTGTGGTGTTTGTTGAGGCGTGGTGGGTGAATCTGGAAGGGCGAATGCTGTGATTATATAAAGAAAATACACCGCCGTAGAGGAGCGTGGTGGTGTTCGGGCTGCCGGGGTTTGAACAGCCCGTTTAGCCGTTCTCCGCCAATCATGCGGCTGGTAATGTCTCCGCGTTGGATGCGGCACAGCGCTGCGGGGTGCTACAGTGTGCCGCGCTTGACTCTGGGGTTGAAGACCCAGACTGCGGAGAGTTATCTGACAAATGCAGGCGGCTTTGTATACCAATCTCGGAAACAAATACTATTCATTGGTGGACTAGGCGACTTGGTTACACAACTCTCGGAAACAATGCTATTCCTTGGTGGAATATTGTACCATAACTGATATGGACGCGTAGTGATCTGGATCGAACAACACACACACAACCCAGTGGTCGGCCTTCCAGGCCGACCTACAGGTAAGGCTTCCTCTGATCGGAGATAGACATAGGAAACAACGACAACAACGTAGGATACGACGTAGGAAATAACAGCGTACTGGCCACAGTAGGAACTTCGTAGGAATGGGTGATGAATCGCCTCCTTGGGGTTGTTGTTCAATCTAAGTCTGAGGCGCCGGCACGTGCCGGCCGGCCATCACCGTGGCTATTCACAAAAGCAGAAAAAGCAACGCAGACCGGCCCACAGCCATCACCCCAAGTCAGTAGTCAGCTGGGGGGGGGGGGGGGCGAAGCTTTGATGTGGCGGAGTCAGAGCACTGCAGCCCTGTTTGGTTCAATCCGCCAAGCAAACGGTCTCCTGACCAGGTTTCGCGCTAGGCGCCATAGCAAGACGAAAATGTACGCTGTTGGGAAGCGCTGCAGACTGTGTCGTTGGTCCAGCATGTTTGTAAGGGCGAACCAGAGTTCAAGAGTCATCCATGTCAAAACGAAAGAGGCGCCGAGGTAGGGAACCAGGTACCAGGAGACGACAACGGGGGTTTCGGTACTCGCCACGGCGGGAGAGCCGGTAGATGATGGTATTAACGCCCCTGAGTCGATTAACGTCGATGTTGGAGTTGTTGTCATCATCGAGCTTGAAGCGCTACTTGGTAGTATCATGGTTAAAAACGTAGTGCTTGGGCTACTTTGCGAAGTAATAACTACGCTAGTAGGGCTTGTTGAGGGTAAAGTGCCTGAGATGATAACGGAAACGGTCTCTAGTACGGTAGTCTGTGTAGGACAGTGCATGACAAGTCGGCCGACGTTGAGCTTGTCGCTCGTGTTGTTAGTCGCACAGCACTTGTCGTCGCCGGAATCTGCAGCGTTTCCGTAAAAGTCCCGCCATTGGGCCTTGAAGTCAAACACCGGCATTGCGAATATTGTCTGCATTTGGAGATTGTCAAAGGCGATCGCGGGATGTGATGCACTGCACGTACCGCTATTGTTGAAGCAGGCAAATAGACCAGGGCGGCAAACGCAAGACCGATGGCTGCTTTTTGCTGGCGCCGTATTATGTCATTGACAATCTATAGAGCGCATTATCTTGGTTAGCTCGTTCTGGCTTGGTGAATATCTGACATGGTGAAACATGATGGTAACAATGGAACCTACCACTTGTGCTGTTTGTACCGCCGACTCCGCATCCACGCTAGAAGACCCGGCTGCGTCTTGGTAGAGTCGATCCATCTCATCAAAGCGAGCAATGAACCGGCGAGTCAGGTCTTGATCGGGGGGTACATCCTGGGCTTGTAGTGATTTTGCGTGAAGAAGAATCACGGCTAATTCCCTCTGCACCGCTGCAATATCGGTCTGAAGAATTGTGCTTGTCTCTCGCATCCTTCGTGCCCGGAGATCTAACATCAGCAATCTGTGTGATCGGGACCAGCTTCTAGCTGCAATCCCTTTGGCATCCCGACTGAGCCTAATGGCTGAGTCGCTTAGACCGGCGGTCTGACGCCGCACGCGGCTCAGTTGCAGCTCGAGGAATACGGAGACGAGGAGCAGAGGGTGATGCCAACCGCCTCCAAGCTCCAGTTCTGGGTCAAGAAGCATGTCGTTGGCTTGCTGCATGTCTCGTGCTGTGCAGCCGAAAAAGATCCCGCAGTTAGACTGAAACAAGACCGAGTAGACAGAGGCGAGCCCAAGTGTTTCGTCGAATGCCTCAGTCTTGAGCGCGCAGAGGGCCGTGATGGCGGTGCGTTGCCGAGCAAACCTCAATGGAGGCTCAACTTCGAACGGCTCGACTGACATGCGTGTGTCGTTGTCTCCGAGCACACGGACAATATGGCTATGAATTCCTAGAGTCCTGGTGATGTTTCTGAAGTTGTCCCTGCTTATGGATAGGATCGATCGCGGCTGGGGTAGATGGAACTCCGTGATAGGCTGTGGTCGAGAGAGAAATCTGTCCCAGCCTTGGTGTCAGCGATTGTCATGTTTCTACCAGCAGCCAAAGATGCTCTACAGTATCTGCACCCCACGCTGGCGGAAACCGGGGTTGTGGTCGTGTGGCATTGCAACCACCCAAGGCTCATCGGCGTCGGCTACAAAGGGCTGCACGCGTTAGCAGAAGGTCCGCCGAAAGCCCGACACCTAGACCGATGGCCTACCTGAACTCTACGAAACATGTAGTTGTGCAGCTGCCAATTTAGTCTTCTCTCTCTCCACTCGTCTGTCCATTCTGCCGTATCTGGGTCCCGCAGCCACGCTTGTCTCCCTCCCTCGAGAAAGGCATCGTCGTTTTCATGATCAGCTATGAACTCGTCATCAACTTCCTCTTCCCGGGCCCTGTCGCTTATCTGCCCGGCGACAAACGGTTGAATCGCGGCATCATCATGGAATTCGAACCGGTCGAGGTGAGCCTCTGCCTCATGGAGAAGAGGAGCCCGATGGGCGATCCACTGCATAGCTGCCAGAGTCCAATAGGGGTTCAAATAGAGTATGGAAACGAAAAGATGGAGCAAACACGTAAATGGGAAATTTCACGCATCTGTCCCATCCTTAAATGAGCTGAGGGTTGCATGCCTGCCGGCGTATCATTGGACCAGACGTCCACCTCCGCACTGATAAGCAGCGCCAGACCACCCATCCAATGAACGACTTTCATCAAGGACCCAAAGTCGCTGCCTCAGGTACGGCTGCATGACACGTACATACAAGAACTGTGGGTGTCCCGCCTCCCACCCTGCCTGCTAGGTAGGCTCCCTCATTTCGTCGTCCCCATCGCGCATTCCAAGGAGCCGTCACCATTTCACGACCTTCTGGAGATGGCGACTCTAACATTCGACCACCGAACCCGACCTACAGATTTGGAGCAGTTTTGTCGAAATAGCGGCGCTACTGCTCGATATATCCGGGGAAGATACGTGGTGGAGCTACCACGAGACCTAACTCAGGTACGAGCTGATCGACGTCATCTCATGTGATCCCACTGAAATACCTAACCGGCCCCGTATCAAAGAACGATAGGGACTCTATCAGGAAGAATCAAGGCTTGGTCCCTTTTGGTACGTGGCGGTCGCCGCCTCCCGCTGGCGAGACGGCCACGATGTGTTCGCCACCTCCGTCGACCGTGATGGAGCCACGGGATTTGGCGACTTCAGCTACCGGGATGGAGGAAACTGAGACGACTCCGCCAGCTCCTAGGGCGGTGACAACGGGAGATGACCGGGAAAAGCAAAGGGTCCCAACCTTGCCAAGGCGCCATACAGCCCGACATGAAAGTTCAGCCGGAGCAATCGAAGGTGCAGGAATATATGGCACCGTTGCAGATTTTTGTAATTGGCTATCCTGTGGCTATTTCGGTCAGGGGAAGAGGAGGTGACTACCTTATTCGTACGGTAGTTATAACATCAACAGCCGTACTATTATGAGCTCTGCTTTTCGCACGCCCTATTTGTTTTGTTTCTAGCACACAGCTCCTACATTTAACCCTAGCCCGCCAATATCTCTGCGTGCCTTTGGAATGCCGCTTCTACTATACTTTGAAATTGATGTGCTGTATTTTGAATCGAATGTGTATTTAGAACCCTAAATAAGCCAGTTTGTAATTGCTGGTGTCTTTTTAAAAGCGATAGAGGCCAGAACGTAATAGTGATTGCCTTTAGCGGCGCCACCGGGGGCCAGGGTTGCACATGGGCGCGGTGTGGCAAAGCAAAAATGGGGTTTGTGAAAAGTAGAGCTTTCTATTATTGAACTATCCTGACCTTTTTCACCAGAACTTGACATATAACTGACCACATATTGACAGTTCCTTCTGAAAGACAGATTGCCTAGTCGAAAATGGTGCTGGCCTCGTCTTTGGCACGCGAAATAGCCCCCAACAAGATTTGTGAAAGCCTATCCCGCAGCGACTTGTTGACTTCCCTAGGGTTGTTCCACGGACGGGTGTCAACCATCTACAAGGCAGGTTTATTAGCCACCGGTAGTACCCGGAGATGCAAGGTAACGGGGTGACTTACATCGCGCACACCATGCCTCTTTTTGAGCGAATCGTCCAGTTCGCGCAACCACTTGGCAGCACCCTCATCCGTACCAATTTGCAGAAACTGAATGCCCACTTGGGTTGGATGGGCCTTCAGTTCGTCCAGCTCCTTGGCGCTGGCAACGATCAGGTCCTCGACGGAATCCTTGTCGTCGGCCTCGCCATCCGTGATGATGATGAGGTTGAGCATCTTGGGCTTTTCAGGTCGCGGGACTTGGTTGCGCCCCTTATGCCACGCAGTGTACCGCCCCATGTAGATGGCCAGGATGGTGTGCAGCTGGGTACTGAGGTATGTGCCGCCGCCCTCCTCGTCGGGCCCGACCTCGCGTGTAAGGAGATCAAGGATGCGCTGCCCTTCGGTGATGTTTGTCTCGTCCTTGCTGTCGTTGCAGAGGAAATGCACGTCAACGCCATCTTTGTCGTAGCGGCACACGATATCAACTGTGTACCGTAGGCTCTCGACAAGTTGATCCCATCTTGACGGGCCGTCCTCGCCATCCGTTTCGCCCATAGAAGCCGTGTCGTCGAGTAGAAACACGGTATCAAACAGACTTAGCAGTGAGAACTCGTTTTTGTTCTCTCTCTTTCCTGTGTTGGTAGGTTCAACAATGTCGGCGAATCTGACAGGAGTCACGTCTGAAGTCCTGTTGACAAACGGGTTGTTGTGATAGAGATTGGACTTCGTCGGCGTGTCAAACGCTGCAGGGCGGAGTGGTAGCGTTCGCGAGCTGGACAGGGGAGCTGGGATCGCTTCCTGAGAAGAGGATGCGGGATTCGGAGGTCCAGGGTAAGGAGGCAGGGTGCTTGTGGTCTGGGACCGGCCCAGAGGGCTGGGAGAGAACGGAGGGTTACTCTGTGGACTCGGATAGGACGAAGAAAAGGCATCTTTGGACTCCGATAGCGTGGATTGGATGGCTCGGATCATGAGCTCCGACACTTCTCTGTAGCTCTTGTCCTGGTTGTGAGGAAACTTGATCATGGTCCTGTGGTCTCCGTCGATGCCGATCGTCTGCACGTTGAACGAGCTGATGGCCGACTCAGGTTCGGTGACAAATTTGACCCCGTACATTGGCTGCATCTCGTAGGCGATGAGGATGGGGATTTTGGTCTCAGAATCGCTGCGAAGCTGGTTGAACTTGGCCACAATTGTTGTCAGGTCATTAGAGCGGATACGCAAGCTATCCATCAAGCTGGTATTCCCTTTGAGAAACTTGACAATGAGAGACGCGTTGTTGGCCAGTTTAGAGCCCTCCTAAAACAATTGTCAGCGAGTATGAACGGCACAGTCCGGTTCAGAGATGACGCACAAAGGGAGTGCCGAAGAAGAAGACTCCCTTGACAAGACACTGGCCATTCTGAAAGAAGGTACCGCGATACAAGGCTTGTTTTTCTGCCTTGCTCTCATCTGGGCGAAGCGCGTCGATCAGGGCTTGGCAGGTGACAAGACCCCCCAAACTGTGACAGACAAAGTACATTGGCCGGGTTGAGTCCTGGTGGTAGATGTCAGCCATTTTCACCGCGCGTTGACAAAAACAGGACCACCAACAGCCGGACGACTCGTCTGAATCGTGTTGATGAGGTTCTCGGCAGCCTTCTCAATTGTCGTCGTGGCCGACCAGGTGTTCAGGGCGCTAGCTCTGTAGCCAACGGTTGAGAAGCGACCTGCAAGTTTGGG
Source organism: Cercophora sp. LCS_1 (assembly GCA_036250225.1). Taxonomy (NCBI): domain Eukaryota; kingdom Fungi; phylum Ascomycota; class Sordariomycetes; order Sordariales; family Lasiosphaeriaceae; genus Cercophora; species Cercophora sp. LCS_1. The sequence goes on from JAPZLL010000046.1 coordinate 224,189, forward strand.
TCCTGAAGGATCGCGTGGGTTGACGGGACTTTGTCGGACATCATTTGGAAAGAAGTCCTTGGGCCACATCTGAGGAAAGTTTCGGTCGGTGCTCCAACTCCGGTACGCGTGGCCGCCGAGTCCGTGGATGAAGTACATACTAACCGGCATTGTCAGAAGGGATTGTCAGGTAGAACAGAGGTACATACTCGAACTGGGCGTCTTCATGTTCAGCCACGGTTGTCACACCGAGAAACTCATCGTGGACAGCAATCTTGGAATCTCGAACAACGGTTTCGGGGGCTCGTGGAAAGAAATCAGTCAAGTTGAGCTTGTCCCGAAGCGTTTTGCACTTGTCATCGCTGTCCTGGCGAATCGTCACCGTCGTGTAGAACGTTGGCCTGTTCGGGTCCTTGACGATGGGCCCCACGACAGGCTGAGGGTTGGAAGCCACGCGGTTGATGTGTTCGCGAACATCCTGCGCCGTTGTGCCAGCGGGAAGATTGCGGATTGCCAGAGCGAGGTAAGAGTCCTTGGCCATTGTGGTTGCCGTTTGAGAGTGCAGTGCTCCTTCTGTCTAAACTAGGCCTCGGCCAGAAGGCCGGGCTCCCTTTTTAAATATGGGTCGGACGCCTTGTTTGACAAGCATACCTCATTACGGTCGCCTTCATCGTGCTTAGTATCGGCGGGGCGGTCCACGTTTCCCCTGTCGATAAGGCCACCAATCCCAAGCTGCAGTCAGGCCGGTTGTTCCTGTCAAGCGCTGTGGCTCACCAGGCTCCGACAGCAAGTTGTCGGAGGTGCGGGGGGGTTGGTATTTTTGTCCATTCAGGGCCCAGAGGGCTGTAACACACGGGAAGGGGCGCTCGGACTGCCCGAGTTTTCACCTCCAATCACCACCCGTCAGCCTCAGGCCTCGCAGTGGGGGTGGCACACCATCAATAAAATGCATTGCCGTCCCTGAAACCCGCCAACAACCGATGAGTGAGCATTACCTAATGCAAGACATGAGGCTCTGCTGTTAGGGTGTAAGGAGATACTGGAAGGAGACACATGATGCGAGTGCTCAGACACGTGACACCGCCAGTGCCAAAGCAACATGTTGTTCACCATCAGGCTCTGAGAGCCTGACCACGACAACAGTCTCCCATCAACGCCAACACCAACAACATTCCAATACCATTCCGACACCAACCCAACACCCCTAAATCGTCTTCACAAACCCAACCTCAACCAAACTATCCGCATCGATATCTAAATCCGCCAACTTCGTCCTCGAATTCTCCCTAATCCACAAGAACGTCTCAAGCACCATAAACCTCATGAACCCCATAACCCCACCGCCCCTCTTCACCTTCATGACCTCCTTCCCAATAATATAAACCATCTGGTCCTCAAAAGCCTTATTCAACGCATCCAACTCAGCCTGCACCTCCGGCGTATGATGCACACTCCTCGCACTCCCATCCGCCGACCCAGCAACACTCCGATCCCGCGTGATATACAGAATCAACTGCTCAACCAGTATCCGCCCCAGATCAGGCGTGAGCACATCATCCATGTACCCATGCCGGAGCGTGACCCGGTAACACGAAGGAATCGACGTGCGGGTGATGATAAATCGCTCATCAGACGGAACAGTCGGTCGACTAAGCGGACGCATGTGGAAGAAGAGGATTATTGCGGGTCGAGCCTTGAACTTGCGAACAAACTGGGTGAAGACGGTGGGGACATGTCCACCGACCTTATCGAAGAAGATACCTAGCCCGGAAGCACTTGAGACTTTTTGTCCGCCGAACGCGGGTGTGAGGACCAGATCGCCGGTGGAGGATGTCTTGAGGATGTCGCTGGGCGTGATGCGGTCTTGGCCTTCGGCAGTCCATTGCTGTTCTTTGCCGAAACGCCAGATGATAAAGATGGAGGAGAGAATGAAAGCGAGAAGCAGGGTGAACCAGGCGCCGTCGGGGACTTTTGTTAGGGCGGCCGAGAGGAAGACGGCATCGAGGGCGGCGAAAACGAGGAAGAAGAAGAAGACGATGTACGAGGGGAGACGCCAGATGATGAGGGCGACGATAGAGACCATGCAGGTTGTTATGAAGGTGACGAGGATGACGCATATGCCGTAGGCGTTGCCGAGGGAGGTGGTCTGTGGCGTTAGACTGGGACGGGAGGAAAAGGGGGAGGGAGCTCACGTTGTTGTAGACGGCTGTTACTACGACGGTGCCGATCATGAGCAGCCAGTTGGCCAGCGGCATGTAGACCTGCTCGTGGAACTTGGCGCTGGTATGGACTGTCTTGATGTGTGGGAAGTAGGACAGACGCATGACTTGGGTCAAAAGTTGGAAGCTACTTGTGATCATGGCCTGGGATGCAACAATAGCGGCAAGCACCGAGATGACCATGGCAAAGTAGAAGCTTCCAGGCGGGACGGTGTTGAAGAAGGGATTCGTAAACGCTGTTCCGGTGACGTCGGCCGAGATGAATGCCGCCTGGCCGATGTAGGCAATGAGCAGGCAGGGATAGGCAAGGCAAAGCCACGAGATTTGAATCGCTCGTCGACTGAAGGCTCCCAGGTCGGCAAACAGAGCTTCGACTCCGGTAAAGGCAAGCAGCAGGCCACCGAGAGACCTCCAACCGTGATATCCATTGCGCACCAGGTACGCACCGGCAAAATATGGGCTGAAAGCCTTTAGAACACTGTGGTCGTACTGGATCAAGTTGTAGATTCCACAGCTGAGGTTGAACAGGAGCCAGACCACCACGATCGGGGAGAAGGTGGTGCCCAGCTTGGATGTGCCAAAGGGCTGAACAGCGAAGAGCGCAACTAGGATAGCGCACGAGATGCCCACGATCGCAGACCGGGTCAAGGTTGGGTCAGCGACAGTGATGCCCTGGATGGCGCCCAGGACGGACTGAGCCGGCGTGAGGATGCCATCTGCCAGGACCAGAGAGACGCCAAGCAACCCGACGAGCTTGAGGGTAAACTTGGCAGCGCCTGACCTCTCAAGGAAGCCGCGGAAGCCACGCCCCGCAGGCCCGAGGTCGTTGGTATCGTGTCGTTCCAACTGAGCCCCGCCATTGCCCGTTGGGTCGTCGCGGGCGATGCGGGCGAAGCGAGCAAGCAGCGAGTACAGGGCAAAGGTACCTCCCTGCCCATCATCATCGGCGCGAAGAACAATGAATGTGTACTTGAGCGTGACGATGAGGGTCAAGGACCAGATGATGATAGACAAGGCACCGACAAGGTCGTCCCAGCTGGGTTGTGTCGTGAACGTGGACGAGTACACGTACAGGGGAGACGTTCCAATGTCACCATAGATCACGCCGGTGCTTTGGAAGCTCAGCCAGATGAGAAGGAACCCGCTGTAAGTCTGCAGTTGACACCATCAGAGGAGCTTGACACGGGATGGGCAGAAAGACACGGAGCGGGAGTTGGTCACGTACCTGTTTCTTCTTTTGGTTTCGGTCCAACTCCTCGAACTTGCGAGCCCTTTCTTCTTGGTCGACATCATGACTGAGCTGCTTCTCGAAGGGGCCATCAATGCCGACAATTGTCTGCTGCCTGGCCGGATGTATGTCGTCGGCGAACAGGATGTGAGATGGCGGTTCGTCCTCTTGGGCTGCCATTCTGGTCGACTTCTCTCGTGATAGTTTCAGACGTGCAATGTGGGATTTCCGGGAAGATTACATCGACCGGCATGCAGGAGACGTACTTTAGGACGGCTATATATCAAGGAAACAGACAGAACCGCAGTTGTGGGATGGGTGGGAGCTCTCCACCTCCCCCAAAGGTCTTGGACGAGCTCTGAGAGCTTCGCGCCCTCTCTGCAAAACTCATGATCTCCTCCCTCGGGCCAATATTGCGACTTGATTGGAACACATGCAGTTGCACGAGGTGCAGAACTCCCCAATCCCACTGCATGTGAAATCCGACGCGTGGGAACACACGATAGCGCCGTACGTGACGATACCCAGATTTATTTGGTGATGTCCCAGACCCAAATGTCACAGCCATGTCGTTTTTTCTGCCCACAGCTAGAAATGCCGGGGAATGTGTTGGACATACAAGGAGGAGGACCGAGCAGCCCAGGGGTGCAGTGTGGCAGTGCTGTCCGGGGGAGAGCGGATACATATCCACCAAATCGCGAGCGAGGGAATCGTAAATCACGCAGGTTGTGATACCCGCCGCACGCCCGGGCTGCCGGTCTGGGTAATTCGGGGCCTGTGAGCAATATCGTTAGAAATGTGGAGGTCAGGATTCCAAGCTGACGATATTTGGTGTCAGTTGCCGGTCGATAGCTCCGAGCTCCCGGATTGGACCGTGGAGCTTGGAGCTCAACGCCTTCCCCCACCGATGCCGTCGACCTGCAGGAAAGGGAGAGCTCGGATGCGTCAACGGGAGGCCGCCAACGCCACGAGCCGACACAATGCGCTCCCCGCCCGATTCTGTGGAGGCTGGATTAAGCTCATTGGTATCGCTTGGCTGGACTGGTCTTTTACGACGTCATTCGGTGTACTGCTAACGGCTGCATTTTACCCTGCATATCTGAACAGTACGGCAGGATCATGCCACTTCGAATTCCTTGTTGCAGCTGCACGAGATGAGGGAAAGGCGCGTGCTATTGAAGAGGGTGAAACCTAAATGGCAGATAGCGAGACCAAAATACTGAACGTAACATCTCAGAAAGTTCTTGTGACTTGCCGGCCGGCGTTCTGGTCGAGAGGACACATGATGGCGTACCGAGGGAGCCTCTCCCACCACCCCATCTTGAATCTCTCTTCTTGCTTCCATCGCTCTTGGGCACAGTTTTCCTCCCACTCGGCCAATCTCACTCCCGCGCTGCCATCCTCGCATCGAAGTCCTAGGCCATCTCCCACCCCGTCTGCACTCCTCTCTCCGTCCCTCGGCAGGCACGTAACCCACATCCGCTGGAATTCAACCCAGTCGGATTCATAGAGCGGCCCGTCCCATCCCCCGGTCCAGTCGCCGGCGATGAAGCGGACCGACCCCAGTTTCTTTCCAAGTTTGTGTCTTTGCAGTAAGTCGGCCATTTCCTGTCCTCCCGTCGCATTCAGTAGTGGCGTCGCGTATCGGTCAGGTTCCAAGCATTCCCCTCTACAAGGGGACCAACCGTTGCCGGGTTGTCTTCACTCACTGGGGAGCGCAAAGTTGACTGTCAGGTCGGTGAGATTGGGGAGTTCTGCCAAAACTTGGAGTTCTTCCCTCGGCCAGTGGTGTCCGTCGCCATCTGGTTTTCGAGCCAGGTTCAAAGTCAAACGCTGGATGTTTAGCGCCAGCTTCACCAGATGCTTTGCCTCCTCCGTGGACATCGGGGCCGCTGGCGTGCTCGTTGTCTCGTCACCACGGACGTCAAGAGCCTCGAGGCTCGCTCCATGATGCTGTAACACCCGCTCCAGGGATGGCAGATCTCGAGCAGAGCAATTGTTGTAACGAAAGTCGCGCTGGTAATTGCGCCACGTGAGATTCCTCAGCGAGTTTCCTGGGAGGGCGAGCATAAAGCCTTCGGTTCGTAGACCCGCCACATGCAAATTTCGCAGCTTCGGGGGCCTCGAGAATAGTTTTGACATCATGTTCTCGCTGAAGGTGTAGGGACTTCTCGAGTGCGGGAATTCGAGCGTGTGGATGCGTGGAAAGTCCATGGCTTCAAGCCACAGGTCGAAGTTGGTGTTGTTTGGCTGGATGCCGCCCTCGCGAGCTGCACCCGGGTTCAGCGGGTCTTCGTCGGCGTCATATCCATCCAATGAGAGAATCTCAGGCGCCGAGCGGTAGCGGTCACCACCTTCAGGGTCGAACGGAAAGTTGAACCTGTCTGGCTAGTCCGAACATCCCTATAAGACGACGCGGATGTGGATATCGTTGATGTCGCGACACGAGAGCAGTGCCTGGTGGGCGTCTTGCATCGTTCTGAAGCTGTATCGAGATAGATCGACATGGCCGTCAGGGTCCTATGATACGTAGGCGTTCGATGAGACGCCATGAATGGCTGTTGGACATGGCTGGCCAATCTTCCAGAACTTGGGAGGGTGGTACTTTGCAACCTTGACGGTCGCGAGCAGTGTTATCATAAGTTTCCAGGCCATGGTCACGGTTCAGTCCGCAGAGAAACTACCTCTGGACAATCCATTGCCCTCGTTGATGTCATGTTATCACCTCAAGGCTCCAGTCTGCCTCTAGGTGTCCTGATCTCGAAGGATGACAGGTTCGTCCCATTTCGGTGTAGCTCGGGCATGCGGAGACCGAACGGGTGGAGATGGGCTTGGCAGCCATTCGGGGATCGTCGGGGTCAAGTAGGCAGCTCGAGGATCAGTTGGAAGAACGGTGCAGCATTTAGGATATCATTCGGGGCAACTTCTTGAGGGAAAGGAACATCATCAATGACCAGGTGGGCATCACATCGAAAGTTTGGAACGGAGCGTTGACAAACGACGTGCCAAGCAACTGAGGTGTGAAAATCTGGCGGGGGCCTTGGCGTTCGCGGGACGGTGGGGAAAATATGCAGGCGTTATCGATAAGCCAGGAACTTGAGAAAAATCCACAAAATTTTGGGCAACCGATTCCTCCCGCATGCAATCCCTTCACCTGTCCGTCCCTGCCCCTCGTTTTCGCGCCGTCGTCCGGGTCCGTCAAAATGTCGAGTGGAAAGAAGCACTCCCGTAGCGACGGGTTCGAGCACGACTACACCTCGCGCGGCAAGCGGCAAAAGACGGCGCCCGCGACGAATGGCGCCGCCGCCGAGAAGAAGCCGAAGCGGGAGGAGAAGCACAAGCGCCAGAAGCAGGAGCGCGAGCAGAAGCGCGAATTGAAGCAGCTTCAACAGGGCCTCGATGAAGGGAGGGCCAAGGAGACCGAGGAGACCGTCGAGGATGCTGTCGGAGCCCCTGTCGAGCCAATCGCGGAGGAGATTATCGAGGACGCTGCCCAGCCGGTAGAGAACGGCGCCGCCCCTGAGCCTATGGAGGTTGACTCCGAGGCGCAGCCGAACCAGAAGGAGACGAAAAAGAAGGAGAAGAAAGACAAAAAGGAGAAGAAGGATAAGAAGGCCAAGAAGACCGAGACGCCGCGGGAGGAGCCAACGCCCGAGGAGGCGGTCACAGAAGCGCCTGCTGAGGAGACTCCCGAGGAGGCTGCTGAGGAGGTTGTTGAGGGAAAGAGGGAGAAAAAGGACAAGAAGGACAAAAAAGACAAGAAGGACAAGAAGAAGGACAAGAAGGAGAAGAAGGCAAAGAAGGACAAGTCGGGGGTTTCGGAAGAGGTGACTCCCGAGGCAGCACCTCAGGAGAACGGTGCCTCCAACGGTGTCTCCAACGGCCACGCTGAGACCAACGGAGATGCTACTGAGGCATCAACTCCCGAGGCAACCCCGGCGGCCAATGGGGCGACCCAGCGCAACGGGGCGACATACACGTATCGCCAAACCGCTGCCCTCGATGCCGTTCCCGAGTCAGAGATTGAGATCTTCCTCAAGGAGAAGGAGATTCGCATCATCGATCCATCTTTCTCCAAACTTCGCCCAGTCCTTCAGTTCTCCCAGCTCCCCTCCTCCAGGTTGGTCTCCAAGAAGCCATTCGCCGGTTTCAGCTCCCCGACCCCCATTCAGTCCGCTTCGTGGCCCTTCGCCCTGTCCGGCCGTGATGTCATCGGTATTGCCGAGACTGGTTCTGGCAAGACCCTCGCCTTTTCTGTTCCCTGCGTTGAGGCGCTCCTGTCATGCCCCAAGCCGACTCATTCCAAGAAGGAGAGGACCGCTTTTGCGCGCGCCGTCATTGTATCACCCACCCGTGAGCTGGCGATGCAGACGCATGAGGCCATTTCGAAGCTGGCGTCTCTTGTCGGACTCTCGGCTGTTTGCCTCTACGGTGGCGCCAGCAAGGATGACCAGCGCAATCTCCTCCGCAGGAATTCGGGTGCTGATATCATCGTCGCAACGCCCGGTCGTCTCAAGGACTTTTTGTCCGAGGGGTCGGTGTCGCTTGCGGATGCCATGTTTGCCGTCCTTGATGAGGCCGATCGCATGCTTGATAAGGGTTTCGAGGAGGACATCAAGCTCATTCTGGGCTCGTGCCCACCCCGTGAGAAGCGTCAGACGCTCATGTTCACGGCTACCTGGCCCACTAGTGTGCGCGGCTTGGCCGAGGGGTTCATGGTTGAGCCCGTCAAGGTAACCATTGGCAACCGGACTCGTGCCGGCGAGGAGGACGGAGAGGGGAATGGCACTGTCGAGCTTCAAGCCAACAGTCGTATCGAGCAGAAGGTCGAGGTTGTCGACCCCCGTGGCAAGGAGCAGCGTCTATTGGAGCTCCTTCGCGAGGCGCAAAGGGGCAGCGCCAAGAACGACAGGATCCTGGTCTTCTGCCTGTACAAAAAGGAGGCTGTCAGAGTGGAGCAGTTCCTCGAGAGGAGAGGCATCAAGGTTGCCAGCATCCACGGTGACCTCAGGCAGGAGCAGAGGACGAGGAGTTTGGAGGCTTTCAAGGCGGGCACCACCAGTGTATTGGTCGCGACCGACGTTGCCGCTCGTGGTCTGGACATCCCCGAGGTCAAGCTGGTCATCAACGTGACGGTGAGTCCCCAAGGTCTTGTATCCTGGCAATGCTGACATACGACAGTTCCCCCTCACCATCGAGGATTACGTCCACCGTATCGGCCGTACAGGCCGTGCTGGAAAGACTGGTAAGGCCATCACACTGTTCACAGAGCACGACAAGTCCCATTCAGGATCGTACGTACCATCTTCCCGCCTTCTTCAAGTGCACGTCTAACAGTCCTTAGGTTGATCAACATCCTCAAGGCGGCTAACCAGCCCGTCCCTGACGAGCTCCTCAAGTTCGGCACGACGGTGAAGAAGAAGGGCCACGACTCGTATGGCGCCTTCTTCAAGGATGTAGACATGAGCAAGAAGGGCACCAAGATCACGTTTGACTGAGCTTCCTAAGCATCTTACACTATTGTTACACCTTTGTAGTCAAGATTTTTACTCGGTCTTTTCCCGCTTCCCTTTCAGTGTTTGCCATCCACTGAGGAGGAAGTCCTTCTCGGAGAGTATTCTATACCAAGTCAGCATTGCGCAAGAGATAGAGGGAAATGTCACTCACAATATCCCAACAAACGGAACCGCAACCCCCGCAATCTTGACCAACTCCACGATAACCGCCTTGACCCCAACCGCAAGAGCCCCAGCGCCAACGACCCACCTGACAGCCTGCGCCGTGACAACCCCCGCCCCCAAAGCAAGAGGCTTAGGCAGCATCTCCAACAAACCAATCCCCACCCCCTTCTTCCCAAAATACCCCCTGATAAACACGCCACACCACAAAATTCTACACGCCATATTCATCCCATTCGCAACAACCAGCCCCGTGGCACCCCACTCCAGCATCCTTAAAAACACGAACCCACTCGCCGCGAAACCAAGCGAAAACGCCCCCATCCACGCAGACTGCGCGTGCACCTCCTTCTCCGTCGCAACAGACGCGACAAACGCCTCGGCAACTCCATTCACCGCCAACAGCGGTATATACCACATATAGGCAGCCAAACACTCCCCGGCGCCCGACGAGGCCCACTTCGGCCCCGCCACAAGTGATAGCAAAAGCGGTGCAGCCGTTGGCCCCAGCGTGATGATAACCAGTGACAGAATCGCATACACTCTCAACAACGCAACTAAATCCCTCGCTGCTTGTTTCGTTGATGATACCGGTGAACCAGGCGTGAGCAGCCGACTGAAATAACTGCGTGATGACTCCTCGATCGGCTGGAAGAGCAATCGAGCGACTAACCCGCCGTAGTTATTTGCTAGTGCGTAGACACCCTGTGCCGTGGGCGTGGAGAGGATGCTCACGAGGAAGGTGTCCCCTTGCGTGAGGACGTGTTTGACCACGCTTTGGGCCATCATGCTTGAGGCGAGCTCGAGGGTGGGTCGGTAGAAGTAGGTGAGGACGAAGTCTCCCGATGGAATTCGGGAAGGGGAGAGGGAGAAACCTTCAGTCTTGGAGAGGCGGTGGCCGTGAGAAGTGTAGACCAGGAGCAGGCCGACGCCGTAGCTGAGTTGGCCGACGGCGAAGGGGAGGACGCCTAGGGCGCGGTGCAGGCGGGAGCCGAGAATGGCGGTGCCGAGGGTGATGGTGCAGCGGAGGAATGTGGCGGTTGATTCGGCGGTCGCGCGCGTGCTGAATTGGAGGCGGGTTTGGGTCAGGACGAAGGCGGGTTCGGACAGGAGCTCGGTGATGGAGGCGAGGGCATAGATGTAGAGGGAGGGGATGAGGAAGGGTGTTGTGGTGAGGGTTGTGGTGCTGAGGGAGGTGAGGTAGAGGTAGCCTAGGATGAAGGATAGGGGAATGCCCAGAAGGATGGAGAGGTAGCCTAGGTTAATGGCGGCTTGGGCCGAGTGGTTGGGTGTTTTTTTGGAGGCATCCTTGTTGGTGGTGGTTGTTGTGTCTTGGCGTTGGATGGCGACTCGGAGACTTTCGCGGGCGAAAAAGATGACGGAGAGGTAGTAGACTTCGAGCTGGGTTGCGACACCGAGAAGTTGGGCGGTCAGGAAGCGGAGCAGGAGCTGGTTTGCGATGAATGTGATGGCGCGTGAAATGACCTGCAGCAGGATGAGCAATGAGGCGCCGCGCACCGCACGCGTGCTATTGTCATTTTTCGGGCTAGCAGGAGGAGGTTTCTCCTCTTTGGCGCTTGAGGTGGCCATTGCCTGAGGGTATGAGGATAAAGAGGCGTGTGTCGTTGCCGCCGCTTCGTGGTTGAGGTTGGAATTGGCAGCTGGTGGGGCCGCCACGTGGCAGCTCTTCACACATAACCCTGAGTCGTCACCGCTTTCCATATATAACCCTGCCCCGCCTTCAGTCTCCTTCACTCCTGAGGCAACATTGTTTTCTGTCTTGTCACTCAAGCAGGGTTAAGAAAAGCACTTTCTAGTTGGAAGTTCTCTTTGTTTAAATAATTCTCCCTTGACAGTGCCCTTGTTGTGGTCTTGTAGAACACCTTTTCCGGCCTGGGGATCTTGGTGTAAGCAGGCCTCGCCGGGATTTACCAGAGGTGGTTGTGATTTCTCTCCCCGACCTAGCTCCACCCGCCTTACCGGCTGCCATGTGGAGGCCAGAAAACCGTCAGGCTGCCAGCCGGTCAGAGTAACCTCTGGATATTTTGTCCAAACCCTTCGCTCTATTCCTTGCCTTTCTCACTTCAACCCTTCTTCTCAACCTCTCCTTTCCACACTGCGAACTCAAGTACACCCTCTTACCTCTATCATCACCACCAGCATGGCTGCTCCCACTCCCAACTCGCCTCTTCGCCGCGTCTACGATGCAACTGTCGAGAGCATCAACAATGGCGCTAAGGTGCTTGACCTGAGAGACGTCTTCAGCCGAGGTAGGGCGTCACATTGTTACCATGAGAGGCCCAGGGAGGTTACTGACAACTGACAACTGTGACAGGCTTACTGAACGAACCCTTCCCCGGCGACAAGCGCGACAAGGGTGACAACCACCGCCAGGCCTCTGGCCCGCTCTTTGCGACCAACGAGAAGGAAGAGGTCCTCATCAAGTTCTACGTTGCCGCTCGTGAGCTTTCCAGGGTCGGTGGAATCGATGTCGACTTTGCCAAGACCACTATCTCTCGCGGTATGTTCTCCTGCCACCATTCCCGACGAAGATGCACTGACCTTTCCAGCTTATGCCGGCGAGCCCCTTCAAGTCCCGTCTGGCGCGACAGGCCATCCCGCCCGTCATTATATCGTACCTCTTGACGGCTTGACCCGCAAGTTCAATGATCTCGATGTCCAGGACGACCCCGATGGTGCCGCCAGTCCGACGTGTTCTTCCCAGACTGTCAGCGACAATGGTGGTAAGTGGGGCTCGCCCGACGCCCCGCCCGCGCGGCGCCATCCCTCCCGAGATCGAGTCCGCCGTGGCCGTGACAAGAAGCGCTCGTCCCGTCTTCGCTCGCCACCCTTTCACTCCGTGACTTGGGGTCCTGATAGCCCGCGCGGAGAGGCTGACAACGAGAGCGACTCATCCCTTCAAGCCTGGGGGGGCACAAGTACGATGAAAGGTACCAAAAGTCCCAAAGGAGACAGTTCGCCGCCCAGTCCCCCCGCTGGGGTGTACTCTAACTTTAGAGCCCCGGGCGCCTGGGGCAGTACTGACCAGACAGGCAGCTGGGGTTGGTGAAGGCATAGTGGCCTCGGAGATTTCGGAAACGGGCGAGGATAGAGAGGTTCTGGCGTGCTTTGCGTGTTGTCACTTGGGCTTTGGGAGGAAGAGCTGGCCTTGGAGTTGATAGGGACGCGCTTTTTGGACGACAGATAAAGTTGATAGCCAATTTGTGATCGGAAAATGGTGTTGTTGGTCTGGCCCATTGAGTGTCTTGCTTAAATTTAAATTTGTTGTTGTCCGTTCACGGCCGAGGAAAGAATTGATGTTTGCTTCTGCAGCGGATCATCGGACCCGGCCGGCCGTGGTTGCCCGTTTTGGAACCGTCATAATGCCGCGACAGAGCTTCCCCATCCAGGCAGCAGGAACCGTGCATGCATCCCCACACAACCAAATGACAGACATGGACACAACGTCGCGCAGCACGAGAAAGGAGCCAAGATGGAAGACCACAAGCTTTATCAACCCTTTCTCCGATTTGAGACCATTCAAAAAACTCACGTGCCCGACCCACGAGCGATGCGACCTGCACTGCGACCCAAATGCCGAAGTCGTTATCCGCGCCGTCGACATTTGCCTCACCCCGTCGGACAGTGAAGACGAATATCAGGGCGGTGCATCGAATCAACGCAATGGTAATGAGGCGGCTGACGGCAATGGCGATGGCGGTGGCGACAGCGACAGCGACGATGCCAGCTACAGCAGTAGTGACTCCGATTCACCTCTACCGTCCGTCGCGCCCGTCAGATTACCACTTCATCCTGACCACCACCTCGGTGAGCTTGAGTTCACTATGGCGCCGCGCTTTCCTGCTGGGACGTACATTCCGGAACGAGCTGAGCCGACGACCATCAGCCCGTCATCACCTCCCTTCGAATACAACGACCTGGATTCCTCGACGCGCCAGATACGTCTGATCAAGATCAAGCCGGCCATCTTTGTTGCCGATGTGCTCGACTGCGATATTATCACTACCAGCCTACCCGAAGAAACTTCGGACACGGTGCCCGAGTATGACGCCTTGTCATATTGCTGGAGTATGGACGACAGGCCTCCCCCACAGCGACAAGCCGTGCCAAGCACTGGCCCAAGAACGATTTTAATCAACGGCAAACAACACCAGATTCAAGAGAGCTTAGCACTCGCCTTACACCGCTACCGTCGCCTGGGCTGTACTTATACACGCCGCGAGCGAGAACGGTGGAAAGGTAAAGCTGAGTATATCTGGGCTGACGGTATCTGCATCGACCAGTCCAACATCGCCGAGAAGACGACGCAGGTGACTCTCATGGGTGACATATACAGCCGTGCGAGGCGAGTTTTCGTTGACTTGGGCTTCGTTCCAGACAATTGGATCGCGGCATTACACTTGATGAAGTCGATTGAGTACACAACTCAGTTCGCAACCCCACATGGGTCCTTGATCCACGAAAACCTCCTGTTTGGGGATTTCGAGATACCGCCTCCGGACCACATCGCATGGCGTGCGTTGGGCTATCTCATGGGCATGCCCTGGTTCAAGCGCACATGGGTTGTGCAGGAGGTAGCTCTTAATGAGAGAGACCCCATCGTCATGGCCGGCACCTATTGCTTTGGATTCAGTTTGTTCATCCGCGCTCTCGAGTTTTGTCGGTTGCAAGGATACATGAGACCTCTCGATCCAGCTGGGACGTGGAAAACTACGCACGCAACAAAGTTATGGCAGTTTCGGGTGAAGACTCGGAAGGGATTATCCCGGCTGAGCGACTTCCTTCATTCACTTTGGGATTTTCACGCCACAGACCCAAGGGACAAGGTTTTTGGGTTCCTGTCGTTGATGCACCCTGATGATCGCATAGCGCCAGACTATTCGCTTTCAACCGAGCAGGTCTATACCGCGTTCGCTTGCCGCGCTGTTGAAAACGGGTGGACAGTGAACGTACTCGACGTTGCCGGTCTTCATGGACGATTTGCTGATAGTGGGTCACTATCCAGCTGGGTCCCGGACTGGCGAGTGTCCAAAGGTCATCCAAAATCAGTATCAGTCATGCGAGAGCACCCATACAATGCGTCTGAGCCATACGCGGGGACATCGGCACACTCACGAGTGGTAGGGCTTGGTGACAATCCCGCCCTCGAACTTGGGGTTTTTGTCGCGGACACAATAAAAGAGATGGCGGATGTCTTCCCAAACCCTAAGAACAAAGAGGATAGGGCGGAACTCGACCCCGCCAACGGCTTCTTCGAACACAATCGGGCACTCTACCGCCTTCAGTATGGCCCGAGCGACAATGACGTATGGGATGCCTTTGCACGAACTCTCTTGATGGACGACCTCTACACGACTGGGAAGAACACGATTCTCGTCTTTTCCGAGATCTCTGACCCTGGCGCAATTCTTTCACAGATCATCAACGATCCACAGAAAAGGGGCCTGCATGGCCGGGAAGACAATTCTCGCGTCTGGTCTCCCATTGACACATTTTCAATCCAGGCCCGCGTGTCCATGCGTGGACGGAGATTTGCAGTGACAGTAGCTGGTTATATGACGTTGGTCCCAAACGTGTCGTTGCCGGGGGATGTCGTTTGCATCATCCCTCCTGGGACCACGCCATTTGTGTTGCGGGAGGTGCCATGCGACAACACCGAAGGACCCAAACGGTATCAGTTGGTTGGAGATGCTTACGTCCATGGTATGATGTACGGGGAGATGCTCCAGCGGGAAGATTACAAACTGGACAAGGTCTGGATTATCTAGTTGCATCGGGGGGGAGCAGATCTACCTATTCATCCGGCCAATTGTTGCGGGATCCCCAGGCGTCACTGGGAATCATCCTCAACGGCGGGCCAAGACAAGAGGGAACTCAGCAGGAAGGGGAGGGCTCTTGGTGGCAGCGGTCACCCCAGCAACAAAGGCCTCAAAGTACAAAGTGCCTCTTGCCGGGGTGTGGCAAACCCCCCGAATTCTGGCCATGAGGACCAGATGAAAACTGGCTAGGCCTAAACAAGTGACCTCGGCCACAAAACTGCTGAGCTACCCGAGAGCCGACACCTCACATATCAAAAGACGGGAATTCGACGCCTCCAGTCTGCTGCTGCAAGCCACAAAAAAAGTGCCCACCCTGGGTAACAGTACAGCAGCAGCAGCGGCAGCGGCACTCGAGCAGTAGGTTCCCACCGGGGATCAGTGTTTGTGCCCGGTCACGAGGAGAGCATGGCAAGTGAGCGGATGGAACTTCTCACAATAGGTGTTTCGAGCTCCATTTGCTCAGGAATCCTCACAAGGCAAGCAAGGGAGAGGTCGAGATGGGTGTGTAGCAACAAGAGGGCGGGCATCGGAAATTTGCAGAAGATCGGGTGTGTCTATGAGGGAAGCCGGGGGGCGTGCGGGGTCGGCTGGTTTGACGGTGTCTGCCTCTTGAACAGCATACTGTGCCTGATAGCTGGGGACTTTTGGGAGAGGGGTCTCGAATGGACAAAGGCGAAAAAACTCCCCTTTTTCGCCTCGACTGCTTTCACAGTCATTTCCAAGCCCATTCACATTGCGTTGAAGCCAACACCCCTCCAAGGCAAGTCATCACCAGGTCAGCCGGTGGCACCCAGCCGAGAACCCCGCACCTCAGGGGTACCCTAACCGATGAGATCCACACCACAACCAGGAAAACTGACGGGATTCCCAATGTTGAACTCCCTCGGAGAGGATCGAACTTACAGCCTCCAGATTAACAGTCTGACGCGCTAGCCAATTGCGCCACGAGGGGATGCCTGTTGTTGGAAGTGCGGCGCCAAAAAGTGCCTTGTGTCGTTGCTCCGTGGTGGCATTCACAATTTGACCCTGCACCTTCAAGTCTGCTGTATTTGGGGAGAGTGAATTGACGGGGAATGGGCGGTAGTGGGTTGTCGACGGCGTTAGGCTTTATGGAAGTAGAGAATACCGACGGATGATTTCAGGGGTCAAGACATGATGTCGATATTCTAGGTTGGCTTCCTTCCTGTTTCCTACCGCATTGCGTGCGAGCGACCTGTTCTCGCATTCAATGGACAGTGCTGCGTGGGCACCCTAACAGCGGCACAGTGCACAATCCGATCTGCACACCAAGGATGTCTCAGCCCACCTGCCGAGAGAACTGAAAAGGGAAAGAACAACCGCCGACACGCAAACAGGGCTTGAGGGCGGAGAACCAATGGAGGCGGACACTCCAGTGGCGGGCATTGGACTAACCCCAATGGAGACGGCCGAACGACCGCCACCATGGACGCCACCATAGTAGGCCAGGTAGACCAAGAAGACCGGGGCGTCACATAACTACCGACCACCGACCAGAAGCCTCCCAAATGGACGAATTTCACCTTGAGCGGCATTGAGTTACCGGGCTGTCACGATGACAAGCAAAATCTTCAAGGCGTGCCCGCTCAAGAGCGAAGACGGTGTGGTGGCCATCCGCCTCCTTCGTCTCGGTCCATCGACGGACCCCTTCCAACCTGTCGCAGGGAGTCTGTATTCGACAACGCTGGACGCAGCCGCCGGGACGTACTGCGCGCTATCGTACTGCTGGGGGGACTCGACCACAAACTGGTCGATGTTTCTTGAAGCTGAGTCCGGAGACGACAAGGTCTGGGACCAAGTGCCCATCACACGAAACCTCGGGGACGCCTTGGCCGACATACGGAATTATGACACGACTCAGGAACGCACTGTCTGGGTCGACGCTCTCTGCATCAATCAGGCCGACAATGCCGAGAAGGCGGCGCAGATGCGCCATATGTTCGCCATCTACCAGCACGCCAATGGTGTTGTCGCCCACCTCGGCCGCGATGCCCGAGGACTGGAGCCTGCTGTTGCCCACGTCGACTACCTGCGCAGGCACACCCCGCGGCCCAACGCCCAGAATACGGGACAAACCGTCGTGTGGCACCCAAAGAAAGGCGTGTTGCGCCGCCAGGCCGCGCTGCGGGGCACACCGGGCTGCGAGACCCTCTTCGTGACCACGGCCACCCTCCCCGCGACGTTTCCATGTGCTGATCCCCAGGCGCCCCGGGCGCGCCCCCGCTGGCGAGACGAGCTCGCGTCACTTCATGAGATTGGTTCCTCCTGGGCCATATTCTTCTCACTCCCTTGGTTTAGCCGCGCCTGGACAACTTTGGAGTTTGCTGCATCCCACAACGTTACCCTGCAGGTCGGTAGGGAGGTTGTCGTCTTCACTCGGCACGACTTGGTCCTTCTGGTCAACTCGTGCAACCCACCGCGCCGCGCGGTTCCCACCGGCACGAGAACAAGACCGACTCGTGCCGTCATTCGGGATCATATCTATCCCTGTGCCGGTTATTCGAAATTGACCTGGATGCTCAACCTCAACGACGAAAGGCCTTCCAGCATCGGAGGAGTCCTCGCGAACTTCACCGCCGAGGGTTGGGAGGGATCTATCAAGGCTAGTGACTCGCGGGATCGGCTGTGGGCAATGTTGGGCCTGGCTAGAGCCTCTGACAGCACCAGCCCGCTGCTCCAGCCCGACTATGGCCTTGACGACAAGGAAGTTTACCTCCGCTTCAGCCGGCACATCGCCTTGACTGAGGGCATGGTCAATCTGCTGCGAGTCGCGCCTCACATCTCGCCGCACATGCCATCGTGGGCCCTCGGCGACGGGAGCATGTTGACGCCCGGCCAGCGTCTCACCCACCCGCAGGCCATCCTCCCCAGAACGGCCATCTCGGGACACCTGGCCGAAGGGAAACCCACCTTTAGGGCCGATGGAACCCAAATCTGCGTGCCTGCAGTGCTGGCTGATCAGATCGAGTGGGTTTCGCCGCTTCGACCGGTGGGCCTTGACTTCAAGGCCGAGGGTTCGCTTCACGAAATTGTGACACTCCTCTCCCCGCTTCTGAGAGCCACTCGGGAGGCCGTGACCTCCTCCCCTGGCAGCTTTTTTGAGTTCCCCCCTGAAACGGAGTGGAGAGCCACCGTTGACTTTCTACGTGGTGTCACGTTTCACTGCGACCCGAGCAGCGAGTACAACCCGGCCACCGGTATCGCTCGATACGACAGCAAATGGGACACGTACCTCGGCCCGTACGTTACCAGCGCGAGGCTCGCCATCGATATCACGGCCTCTAAGGGAACGGCGCAGGAGAGGAGTTACAAGGAACTCGAAGACTCGCCGTTTTTCATCACTGTTCGCGAACACGGGTGGCCCGCCGACCTGGTTGGACGCAGTGGCCGCGTCCCTCCGAAAGCGCGCGGCAAGGAGATATCGTTGACCGATGCTCGCAAGGATTGTGGAAGCAGCTTGTTGCAGCGGTTGCAGTTCTTCGGGGAGGTCTTGTGGTGGTACTATGGGCGCTCTCTCGAGGGCTGGCAGTTTCGCAAGGTTGGGAGAGGTGAGAAGGGATACCTTTGTAACTTGGATCCTCGGGCCCGGGTTGGGGACTACCTTGCGCTGATGGAGTCGAGCACCACCGTGATTCTTCGGAGGAATGGCGATGGGACATTCAAGATTGTGGGACATGCCTATGTTCATCGGCTGCAGGAAGGAGTGAAAATCTTTGGACAGACTGTCGAGAATATTTGGATCTCGTGATGGACTTCAGTTGGGTAGGCATCAAGGTATGAGCAAGGTATGAGACAGCTACAAGGATATTATGGTTACTAGATTGTCAATGACGTTGATTGAAAGAAGCAGTGTTTTAGCAATAACGAATACAAGCTTTTCGTCTCCAACACTTATGTACACCACAGAAAGAACGCAACTTAAGCTGGAGCGGCTGTCGCTCTCGGCCACACGGTGAAGTAGACGGTGGTGGCGGGGAGATCATCGACTGGGCCTTGGTCCCCTTCCCCCATCCAGTCCTCAAAGACGGTGCACACCGAGTCGTAGCAGGTCCAGTCGCTATCGCAGTCATTTTCGGTTTGGCATCGGTCGCCTGTGACAGGAGTTAGCATCGCTCTACTAGGTACCTATCGTGGGGCAGTTCCACTCACCAAGACAATGGCCGTCCCACGTGCAAGCACCAGCGCCGCCCTGGTCACCTTCCCACTCGCCCTCATCACCCTCGCCGGGGTAGTTCTCCGGCGGAACGATGATGGGGCCGCCCGAGTTGCCACCTCCACCTCCGCCTCCACCCCAGGATCCTCCACCACCACCGCCACCACCACCTCTACCACCACCATTACCACCACCCCAAGAGCCTCCTCCACCGCCTCCCCCGCCGCCTCCGCGTCCAGGGCTACCACCACCACGTCCACCTCCAGAACCACCGCCCCCTCCAAAACCACCGCCGCCACCTCCCCCACGTCCTCCTCCACCCCCACCACGACCACCCCCAGAACCACCACCCCCTCCAAAACCACCGCCACCTCCACCACCACGGCCGCCTCCTCCTCCACCGCCTCTCCCACCACCACCACCACCACCACCACCACCACCTCCACCCCTACCGCCGCCACCACCGCCCCTCTGACGAGCAACAAGCTCCGCCTCAGGGGCAGCTTCACTGACAGCAACAACAGCAGCGTGGCATTGCAAGCCCAGGGCGAGCGCCGAAAGAAGAGCCGTCACCTTCATCCTGGTTCCTGCAAGAACACCCAAATGCAACAACGATGGAGTCTTGGCAGGCAAAGATCCCACAGTTACCCTTCAGGAAGAGACCGAAGTCTCTTTTTATACAGCCAAGAAGCGGGAGCGGTCTTCCATGCTGCGCTGCCGCAGTGCTTGCTCCGAACCGCAGTGCCGAGATTGAGCCCGTCGCTTGCTTGGGTCGCTTACGCGGTCTTTTATATGTATAGACCACATTCAAGCCACCTGTGAGAGTTCGATTGTGGGGATGGCCCAATCCGTGTGATGGGCGCGACACCCGGTTGGTGCGATCCATCTTGCAGGGCTGTTTTATCCAGCGGGGAATGCAAATTTTTTTCGTACAGGTGGGATATGACCTGACAGCGATATGTCGATCCCATGAAGGGTTGTGCGAAACAGGGACGTAATACCCGGACACCAGCCCCGGGACACTCAATCGGGATGTATGCGATGTGTGTGGCCTTGGAACAAACATGCTCATCGGAATGATAGCCGAGAACCTGGGGTAAATATGCGCAACAAGCTTTTTTTTTGATAGGGCGATTAATATCGGCCGCGGGTGACGGTTTCATCCGGAGAATATTAGGCTTTGGCCGATGTAACGAGTCATTGGTGAACGCATGCTTATTTTGTTGTGCCTGGCAGGAGAAAGTGTGCGTGGGTTGAAGATGTCAGGGAAACGTCAACTGCGCAGGTGATTGTTGTGGTGTGTTCTTTCCATGCCTTTTCAGAGTCTGAAAGGGCATTGGCTCTGCTTCCGCGCCTCTTCCCAATGACTTGATAGAAGGCTTGAAAGCCTGTGTAGATACAGTTCCTACGCGCGGGCCAACATGCGGGACACATAGACGAATTGAAAAAGGAATGGAGAGTTGTAGAAGACAAACCAGCAATCATGATGTCTTATTATTATCTTTCTATGAAACAAACAACGGACAACGCCAAGCTGCTTCATTATGAATAGTTCTTTTTTGAGATTCTATGTATCAGCCGTTCTTATATAAATGACATTCAAGCAGTCCTAGTGCTCGAATGAGCCCTTGGGGTTCGAAAAACCGCGATAGTGCTTCGGCTACCTCTGGACGAACACATGGAGCGGGCAATCGTGGCGGACCCTCATTCTTTGTACTAGGTAGTCGACTTTATCTGCATCAGCCAGTCGAACAACATTGAGAAAAGACGTCCAGGTATTGTGCATCGCATCGCATGGGGGCAACATTCAAGATGCCCGCAAAGTTGTCACCTGGCGGAATGGACGTCGCGAGCGTCGGGAAACCACATTACATGAAGCTGAAGCTGAAGCTGAACTTTGGATTATTGGCAAGAGCAATCAACATGCACGAGTTTGTGCTTTTTGTCACGCGGATGGGGGTTTCAGCTTGCATCCACGGCCTGACGCCTGCATGGAAGGAGCGGGTTCAGCACCTGCAGGCAGACATTTTGCAATGCAATCCTCCTCTCGCTCTCCAACAGCATCGCAAATAGTCTCAAAAAAAGAGAAGAAGCAGATGGGCACTTTCTCGGCAGTGAATACTGCCGATAATGTATCCGCTACGTCTGTCTCAGAACCGCGGCAAGATGTCCCTCAACCGCCGTCCGCAGCCTTCTTCGCACAGCTCAAGCCATGGATCGACGAATGCGGGTCCCGACACGGCCCTTGCCCAATGCTGAGTGCTGATCCGCACTCACTACCAACTCGAGTGCTGAAGATCATATCCCAAGAGGATGGATCCCTCCATGTCAAACTCCACGAGGGCAACGGCGAAAAAGTTCGATACACAACACTGAGCCACTGCTGGGGCAGGTACCGTCCACTAGTCACGACCAAGGCAAACCTGAGCACCCATTTGCAGGGCATCAGATGGTGCGACCTCCTCAAAACGTTCCAGGACGCCATCGCCATTACACACGGCTTCAACGTCCAGTACCTCTGGATCGACTCGCTTTGCATCGTCCAAGACGACGACGAAGACTGGAAGCGGGAGTCCGCACGATGAGGGATATGTACCGCCTCAGCCACCTTACTATTGCCGCCGCTCAAGGCCGAGATTCCCAACGCGGCCTTTTCCTCCCCAATCGTCTCTCCGTCGACCGTACAGAGATTACATGCATTCGCGACACTCTTCTAACCAACGATAGCCCCTCGCCACTTGCATCCCGCGCCTGGATCCTCCAGGAACGTCTCCTCTCCCCGCGCGTTTTGTACTTCTGCGGCGACGAAGTCGTCATGGAAGTCGTCATGGAGTGTTCGAATCACACGCGCTGCCAATGCTCTGGAATCGACGCATCCTCTCCCTCACCGCCAGACTGGCTCGATAACCTCGGCGTCGACACACACAAGGAAAAGACGTACGAAACGCTTCGTCATCGGTTCATGGAGACGGTGCTCTCAATGTATGGATGTCGCATGCGTCAGGTCACACAGCTCTTTAGTCAGTCGTCTCAACAGCCGACGAGTGAATGGGATCTTGCGCCGAGATTACCGTTTGAGGTATCAAACAAGAGTTTGGAGCTGTGGGATGAGATTCTGCATCATTACTGTCGCCGGAAGATTACACGGCTGAGGGACCGGGTGATTGGTCTCACGGGGATCGCAGGGGCGTTTGGGAGTACTGGTGCCTATGGACACTATTATTCCGGACTGTGGGAGGTTTGGTTCGTGCACATGCTGCTTTGGTGTGTTGACGTCGAGGGGGCTACTGACGATCTGATTCCGGAGCCGCGGCCGGATGAGGATCCACCGCTTTTACCTTCGTGGTCGTGGGCCAAGATACGCGGCTCGTGGCTATATCGAAGGCCGGTGATTACGATTTCGCAACAGATCTTGGCGAGGCGGACTCTTGGGGAGTTGCTTTTTGCTGTTCCGGAACGCTTCGGAGCGGTGGGAAAGGGGGTTGTTACGATTGAGGGCTGGCTTGTGACGGCTGAAGTTCGCTATGATGCGCTGCCTGGGGGGTTGACCTACGCCGAGAGGTTCAGGCGACAACGGATTACCCTCGTCAAGGAGGGCGAAGAGGAACCAGCGATGATGCAAAAGGACTGTCTTGGATGATGGACTGGAACAAGTCAAGCCGGGATACCGGGCGCAGCTGCTTGCCATCCACGTTGATCACTGTGGAGATCCCCGGCAGTTAGCTGGTCATGGAATTTTTCACCTCCGCGGTGCGATCCGCGGAGTGGTTCTGAGGGCTGTGGAGGGCAAGGCGGACCTGTTTACTCGCGTCGGGGTATTCTCCAGTCCGGTCGATTGGTTCGCAGGTTTGGGGCTAAGGAGGGTCAAGATTTGCTGAATGCTCCGTGGTAAAGGTGTGCCGACGTTTGTCCGGCTGGATGATTCCGATCCCGAGACGGACAACGGGCCGAAGTGGGGCGATTCCCCGGCTGTGGGGTCCATCTTTTTGGGCTTCCGGTTGGCGAGGTTGCCGGGGGGGCTATCCTGAGATAAGGTCTTGTGGTCGAGGCTATCAGTGCACTACTCTATACACGCCGGGTCAGTGCCATCTTCCCTATCGTTGGAGAAGATGCTGTTGCCGCGATCGCATTGTTGCGATCAGCGCGGCGTTGGTGACACGGGGTCATATGACCGTGACGTCATCTCGGGTATCAAGTGGCGATCTCTCCCACCTTTCAACCCAAGTCCAACTTCACCTTTTCTGACAATCGTGCAAACAAAGGTTTTGTATCCAGCTCGGCAATCATCGCCAAAATGCCATTCAGCTTTTCGTTCTCGAGCTCCTTCTCTGCCGTCGCCGTCAGCACCAGCACCAGCAGCAACGGCAACGGAGTGACACAAAAGGGCTGGGCCTACAAGCACGAGTCGTACTCGAACAATCACGGCTCTGGGGTTCGCACGACCAAGCAGAAGCTGGGCGAGGCCCCGGTTACCGAGACAAAGGTGTTTGATGCCCAGGGACGACCACTGGTTACCGATGGGAGTTCAAGACGGTCGAGGAATCCGAGTCCTGGGAGAATCATCAGTATTGAGGATGTCACAGATGAGGAGACAGGGGAGCGGCGCTAGCACATAAGTTGGAGTGTCAAGTTAAGGAGGGACTCGAGCGGGAGATATCGACGGATGATGCAGTGGATAGCTGTTTATTGGGTAACCGAGAGGATATAGAGATAGCTCATCAAAGCCTTTGCTCTACCCTTACGTTACTTGTTATTGCGATTGTTGTCGTTGCGATGGATCGGTATGTGTTTTTGGAAATACCCGGACTTATTCGGGGATATTCAGATGATGATCTGGGATACATAATTGCCAGAAGGACACTGAGTCCACACCATTGCCAACAACAAAGCGCCATTATAAAGTGCGCAACTGACTGTAAGTCAACAGCTTCCCAGAGAAATGCTGGTAGAAAGAAGAGTGCCCAGCTAATTCTGATACGTCCAGATCCCCCACCGCAACACCATGACGACCAGAATTCTCCGCTCGGACTGGGTTGAGACCGTCATTCGCCGGTATGAACAAGACTACATGGCCAACGTCCCCTCCCTGTCTGATACTTGATCCACGCCACAGAGTGGAACAAGAACATTGTCATTGAAATCCCCATCAAGATTGACGCGCGTATTGTCCGTGGAGCCCTCATCGGCGCCTACTTCGCAAGACGCTGTGAAAACGATCCGACGTACGAAGACAACTTTATCAAGATCCGAGTGCACCTTCCACGTTTTTCCGTGGTCAGGAACGGTGTTCCCCCGCAACCCGACGACGACTGGCTAGACTGAGCTAAGCTGGGTGTGTTGGTAACCGCGTCCAAGCCTTGGAATCTCAAGCACCATCTACAGTGGCGGCGAATGCGAGACGAGACGGGCAAGTTCTCGGGGAGTGGTAACAAGGGTAGGCACATAGGTAGCATTGCCTCTACATAAACTCGGAGATATGAAAACGACCATCTGCCCTGTGATGCGCATGTGACATCGCCAAGACTAACTGCCCAAGACATGGCTGTTGACTGGCGTGTTGCAACCCCCAAAGCCGAGACGAACGCCGATACAGCTCATGGTGGTGAGGGAGATCAGGCTTCATGGGAATTGCTCGCTGGGCCCACCATGGGAAAGCCTTGGTGCAACACTGCAAACAAGGAGACGAATTGGTGACCGGCCTGTCCACTGTGACTTTTTATCCCGGACCCAAGTCTTAGCAGCTACCTATTATGTCGATAATTGTGGAGAGCAGGATGAATAATTCTGCGCCGAGTCTTGGAGACGGAAAGACTGGATGGTGACACAGAGCGTGACGAGCCGTCTTGGTACGCGGCCCGATCACCAATCACCCCCCCATCGCAATCGCTGTTTCTAATCATAGCACGTGCCTCGCTCCCATCCTGTTGCAGTGCCTACGAACGAATGATACCCCGCGACGGAGCCGCGTCGCACGAAGGATGGAATGGCGCGCGCCAAGACTCATTTCCAAGGCGTTGCAACGGCGCGCGGCGGTTGGCAGTGATCGTCATTGCCGGCTCCACCGTTCGCACCTCCCCAGCTGAGAGCTCTGGAAGCTGACAGGAGGAACCAAGCCCCTCCAAGACGCTATTTCTCGGGCAGCGCCGGGCAGCACCGGGCAGCAGCGGGTCGGCCAACCGGTGCCTGGCAGACGATTCCCGGAGTAGCAAGTGCTAAGAGATGGGCTTGGCGCCTCAACGCGCAAACGGCAATTATCGACCGCAAACCAAGAGTACGACATCGGCGACGGTCTCGGACCCCCTCCGGGAAAGGCAGGAGCAAAACAACGACGGACGGGATGCATGCAGACTCGGTGATAACGCCACGAACCTGGGGAAATGGAACGCAGCACGTCAGCGTGACGTGCCGGCGACCCGGGACGCAACGTCGGCGATCCTCACGACGTTGTGCGACCCGACGAATACAAATACCACGCGACACTGTGCTGATCTTGCGACCCTCTCCCCCCTAGCCAGGTCGACTTGCCTCTCGCCGTCCAGCCCCTCCACCTCCTCCATCGCCATGAAGTTCAACGTCATCGCCACGGCGGCCCTCGGGGCGTCCACCGTCTCTGCTTCCGCCAGCGCCGAGGCGGCCAGCAAGATGGAGCAGGTCATGGAGATCAAGGTCAAGCAGTGGGAGGATGCGCGCGCCCGCGGCCTCTTTGGCGGCTCCCTGCTCTACCCCAAGATCAAGAAGTCGACGCCCTGCGTCAAGGGCAAGGCCGGCGAGTACCAGTGCTCCAAGGTCGATCTCCACGGGTTCCTGTCCCACGAGGTGAGCTTGGTTCAACGCTACCAGTCGAACGTGCCAAAATTAATGGGTAGTAGGACCTCGGCTCCCAAACCAAGGCCGGCAACGACGTCTGGGGGTGGACTTCTGCCACCGGGCGCGAGTTCGGCATTGTTGGCGAGACTGACGGAGTTGGCTTCGTCGAAATCAATAACGACGGCACCCTGGACTACATCGGCCGTCTCGATACAGCCACGACACCTACGTCGTGGAGAGACATCAAGGTTATCGGAAACCACGCCTACATTGGCGCCGAGTCCCAGGACCACGGTCTCCAGATCTTTGATCTCAGGAAGCTCCTTGACGTCAAGCCTTGGTGGAACCGTAAGTAGACACAGTCCCAGCCCCGTATCCGACGCCAACACCGTCTAGCCTTCTTCTGGAAGCCCAAGGTCTTCGACAAGGTTAAGGACCTCACGGCCCACTTCACCGGCTTCGGCGCCTCGCACAACATTGTCGCGCACGCCGCCACCAACATGATCTACGCCGTCGGCGGCCGCTCCGGCGCCAACGCCCGCAACACCACCTGCGCCGGTGGCCTGTTCGCGGTCGACGTCTCCAACCCGGCCAAGCCCTTCTCCCCGGGATGCATTCCCCAGGACGGCTACGTCCACGACGCGCAGTGCGTTATCTACAAGGGACCCAGCAAGAAGTACAACGGCCGCGAGATATGCTACAGCTACAACGAGGACACCCTCTCCGTCCTCGACGTCACCGACAAGAAGAGCCCCGTCGTGGTCTCCCGTACGCCCTACGTCGGCAACGCGTACTCCCACCAGGGATGGCTCATTGACAACTCCAACACCTACCTCCTCCTCGATGATGAGCTCGATGAGATGAACAAGGTCGGCCCTGCTGCCAACGGCCACACCACCACCTACATCTTCAACATTGCCAACCTTGAGGCTCCCATCAACACTGGTCTCTGGCAATCTCCCGCAAAGTCCATTGACCACAACCAATACGTGAGTTTCCCGCTTTAGCAGTGACAATGTTTAACTGACGTGCCCAGGTCGTCAACGGTCTGTCATACCAGGCCAACTACGGCTCCGGTCTCCGCATCGTCGATGTCTCCAGCATTCCCCGCGACCCCACCGGCAGCAGTGTCAAGGAGGTCGGCTTCTTTGACTGCCACCCCGAGGATGGTATGTTTTGTTGTCTTCTCCACAATTATGACCATCACTAATACTATGCCACAGACGATGTCAACGGCGTCGTTGAATTCCTCGGCACTTGGTCCGTCTACCCTTACTTCAAGTCGGGCTACATCCTCCTCAACTCCATTGAGCGTGGTATCTACTCGCTCAAGTACAATGGTCCCAGGGCCAAGTACTAGATGTGCGTTTTTCCATGATGTTTTGGGTATGGAGTAATTAGCATGGTTGGAGTTAGTCTTCCGATGCATATATTTGCCCGTCTTTGGCGGTTTTGGATTCGTTGATACTTTTTTGTTGTGTGTGATTGAACGTTACTTGATGCTAACCAGGACCATCACCCCGGAGCCAAGGTCCTGGCTTGGCGTTCCAGGCGAAAGGACATTGTGCAAAAGTCCGCAATTATTTTTGCGAGATACTTCGAGCCCCCAAAACTGACCGGCATACAACTCGATAGAACTGCCCACAGGGACTGGACAGTCGACACGCTAACCAACCGCGTATTTGGAAGCGCTTCTTGACCGTCTATAAGAACCGTGCAGCACAGGTTACGCAGCCCGCGTTATACATGTTACACAGGACCAAAAATCTAACGACATATATGGGTTGTAATATCCGGGGACCTTGACCGGCAGGTTGGTAACGTCGTGTGGGGACCGGGCTTGGTTATTGCGGGTGAATGGGGCCGTGCCGGTACGTTGGGTTACCGGTCAGAAAGGGATCGATACTAGTATTTGCTAGGGTACTTAACAGGCGCCCTCCTCTCATTTTACGTCAGGGGTGGCAGGTTGGTGGTGCTGCACAGACTGACGATGTTCTCAAAGTTGTTGTGCGTGGGGCTGCTCGCTAGACGAGGGCTCGCCAGGCCCAGGCTAGACGAAGTGCCCGAGTTTGAGGATGAGGATATCGCCTCGGGGAAGGCCTTGGCTGAACTTAGCAAGCTTGCGCTCAAGGGGGCAGAGAAGCTGTACAATGAAAAGTGCGATGCGACGAACGTCAAGGTTCGGAAGGAGTGGTAAGTTTGTCCTCATTTCTTTCATGTGGCCTCCAACAAACGAACGATTGGTCAAACTAATGACATTTTATATGTTTTTAGGAGAACGCTCTCCAAACCACAGCGGAGGCAGTACATCGCCGCCGTGCAATGCCTACTCGAGAAGCCCAGCATTCTCGAGCCGGGTCGCGTGCCAGCAGCCAAGAACCACTTTGACGACTTCGTCTACGCTCATCTAAACCAAACCAGCATCGTCCACGGCACTGTACGCCCCCCATCCCCCATCCCACGACATGGGCTACCAACCCAGGGCAACTTCCTCCCTTGGCACCGATTCTTCATCCACACCTACGAAAACAGCCTCACCTCCTGCGGCTACAAACACCCCCTCCCCTACTGGGAATGGGGTCTCGATGTCGACTCCCCAAAAGACCTACCCCTCTTTGATGGCTCCGACACGTCCGTCAGCGGCGACGGCGCGCCGGTACCCCACGGCGATCTAATGGTGCAAAGCCCCGGTGAGCCGATCGTCTGGCGTTTGCCACCCGGTGAAGGCGGTGGGTGTATCCACTCCGGTCCGTTTGTCAATATGACGGTCAACTTTCGACCCAAGGCGTTGTCGAATGCTGGTACATTGGATAAAGTGAGGAATGATGAAGCGACGGTGTATGAGCCAAGGTGTATCAAGCGGGATTTGAACTCGCATTTGGCGAGGGCGGCATCGACGTTTCGGAATACGACGGGGGTGATTTTGAAGGCGGGGGAGTTGGATATGTTTCAGGGGCTTTTGGTATGGGTTTCCTCCCTCGGTGGTGTGCGGAGGATAAGGGATGTGGTGAGGCTGGGCTGACTTTGGAGCAGGAAGGTCGATTTACTCACAACGCTGACGATCCGACGGCTGGCATTCATGTCTCGGGACACTTAACGTTTGGTGGTGATCCTGGTGGTGATGTCTTTTTGTCGCCTGCTGATCCAGCGTTTTATTTCCACCACGCGCAGATTGATCGTGTGTTTTGGATCTGGCAGATGTTGGACTTTGAGAACAGAAATGTGAGGATTTGAGCCCTCGCATTGCTCTTGGTGATGAAGAATGCTGACTGAACGACTAGAAAATGGCAATGACCATCACGCCAAACAATAACCCTCCGAGTCGCAATGCCACACTCGATGACCCCTTGTGGTTGGACCCTTTGGCAACCGAGGTGGTAATCAGGGACATGATGAATACGGTTGACGGGGATCATTTGTGCTATGTGTATGAGTCGCACTGCCGTGGGTTCGTTGTTCCCTAATAGATTGTTGATGGATGACAGTCTCCGAGGACAGGCAGCACTTGGCGGCCCGAGGACGTGCGAAAGGTGTAACGCACAAAACTCCGTTGCAAAAGCGTTGCAATTTTCGTTTGATGCCTATTGGATTTTGAGATACCTGTCCATGTCAATTGTCACTAACTTGCTTGCCTTGGGAGTTTGCGTCTCTCTGTTGTGGTCTTGGCACCGCCGGTGTGACCGAACCCCCCGGTCAAGCCCCTTTCCCTCTTCAGCTCGCCGACATGTCATTTTGTGAGGACGGAGGCGCCGACCAGCGATATCTCTTGGCGGCATTGAGCACAGACAAGGCTGGAGGCCTTGTTTCGGGGCTCCCGCTTTCGCATACCCACTTCGTCCCAAGCACACCCAAAACCTTGAAACAGCCCGAGCCTTTGGCATCCCTCTTCCTCGGTCTCTTGACTAGGCTCAGAATCGACACACGGCTAACCACACATTCACTCGTCAACTGTTGGTCAATGCCTGGGAATGGGGTCAATGAATATTGACGAAGGTGGCGATCTCCGCCTGGTCCTTTTCGAGAAGCAACCACAATCAAAATCCGACAATGACGGCGGCGAAAAAACACATACCGAACCCGGTTCCGATGAATCCCGGAAGCCAATCTCGCTGGTCGTCTCGTCCAAGATTCTCTGCCTCGCATCACCCGTCTTTAAGGTCATGCTTACCGGGAACTTCCGGGAGGCGAGGGAGTTTCGCAACTTGAACGCCTCCAAGGAGGGCCAGACTGAGCCTTACACCATCGAGTTGCCCGAGGACAACCCCTTGGGCATGACAAATCTTTTGCATCTCCTCCACTTCAACTTCGATAAAATACCCGAAACCATCGCTGTCAAGGAGATAGAGTACATCGCAATCCTATGCGACAAGTACCAGTGCGCTCACATCCTGCAGTATTGCGGGAGGGTGTGGATCAATGACTGGATTGAGGCCTTGGACGGTAACCCCCCCGGTGATCGGCTTGAGAGGAATATCTGTCGCTTGCTTGCTTTCGCCTATATTGCCCATCTTCCGCTCGAGTTCAACCGGCTGGCCTGGTTACTCGTTTGCACGCACAACGGGCCGCTCCTCGCCGCCACTGGGAAGGTGAAAGAGGTTCTCTTCAACCACCCTCTTCTGTCCCAGGATGTTGCTCGTAGGTGCCGTCTCTGTTGCTGTGATGATACGACTGACATAGGCGGCTTTATTAGGCCACATCGATACCCGGAGGCAGGTTGTCTGTCGTCTCTTCCACGAGGCAATCGCCGCTCCTCTCAACACGAAGTGGAAGACACTCGACGGCGCATGTTTCGGTGCTGCTAAAGCAATCGGGAGATATCTCAGGTGGCTGCAAAACATTGATATTGCTTGCAACGATGACTCCTTTCGGCACCGGAATTTTGCGACGCTGTTTGCCCTGACAGAGAGTTCAGATGAGGCGTCGCAAGCGATAAGGGAAACTGTCCCGCAATGCACCGGGTACAGATGCGACTGTGAGCAGGACCGAGGAATCACTAATGGTAAAGATTTGTTGCAAAGGCTGCAGGATAAACTCCTACCCATAAAGGGGTATGGGAAGGCGTTCGTCTGCTTGGACTGCTTGAAGACAGGTGGAGAGTCTCGGACGGAGGGCAATTGCAAGGTACCCCACACCTGGGAGTTTGAGGAGTGGTGAAAATGGGTGGTCATAGTGATAGAAATTCGGCAGGAGCAACTTCATTCCTTCCATCGCTGTCGTTGGCGAGCGGGGTACCAACCAAAAAAAACTTCCCTGGCTTCCCCCGATTCCTCCCGCTTTTTTGCGTGTTGTGCATTTCTTCTCCTGTAACTTTTCGCCGATCGTCCCCACCTTGAACCTGGCAGTGCGCGTCTTCTGATCAGCCCAAGCCAGGACACTTTAGCAAGCCTGGCCCATTCATCCCTCGGTGGGTAATCCCATTCTTTGTTGGCTTCTGTGCTTGGACTCTACAGAAATACTTTGACACGCTATGGTTTCCCAGGTAGCGCTTTCCCGGCTTACACGACACGAACCGTCAACCCCCACCATGCCCACTCGCATCGTCTTGGACGAGGACGGAGATGTTCTCGTTGTCCTTTGCCGACACGAGTACACATCGGAGATTGACATCGGCACCGATCCCCGGCGATCTGACAGCCTTGACGGCTCTGCCGTCCTTAAAGGTTACGCCCCTGACGGCCACTTTTCGCCAGCCGCTTCTTTATCAGAGAGCGATCGGGGATCCGCACAGAGCAGTTTCGAACCTGAGGGCAGCGACGCAGCTTCCGAGCACCGCGGCAATTCTGCATCGAAGCAGGCGAATGACGAAGATGACGACGACCTGGTTCTAGAAGTGCTCGTCAACTCGAACATCCTTTGTCTCACATCTCGAGTATTCAAGGCTATGCTCACAGGTTCATTCCATGAGGCCAAAGAGCTTGCAAGAACGAAAGCGGAATCGGAGCTCTATGTCCTCGAACTCCCCGAGGATCACGCCGAGGCAACTGCAACACTGTTCCGACTGATGCATCACGAGAACAACTGCATCCTGAACAACTACGCATCTTCGGAGCTCCTCGAGGAGATCGCATACGTTTGTGATAAGTATCTATGTACACATATCCTCAGACACTGCGGCAGCACCTGGGCACGGAATTGGATGGACGGGAACACGAACGGATACGAGGATCGCCGAGCCGAGACCTGCTGTCAAGAATGGTTCGAGGAATTGAGCCAGACGATCGTGTTCACATATGTCGCCAAGATTCCCGAAGAATTCGCCAAAGCTTGCCGACTTCCGCTTATGAATCATCCGGGCCCAGTGACGGGACACTCGACCCTGGCGTCAAAGCTGATAAACCACCCACTTGTTCCCATGGATGTGGCTTGTAAGACATCAATCCTCCATTTCGAGACAGATTCCATTATACCTAACTAACATTCACCAAGGGCACCTCGATAAGGTCATCAGGAACACCTTCGCAGAATTGCGCCGGGAAGCCGCCAAGCCGATCGAGAGAATCTGGAAGTCGACGTATAGCGGCTGCCATCGAGCTGGCAACAATCTCCGGGAGTACATGAGGCTGCTCCGGGGGGTAAAGGTTTATCCGGACGTTGGGCGTTACCCTCAGGAGAGTATTTCTACCATCATTTCGCCCTTGAAGGACCTTCAGTTCTCAGCCGGCGTCAGCCAGAAATGCGAGCTGGAGAATTGCGTGTGCATGGACGACGTTGCGGTGGGGGTGGACAACATGTTTCGCGACCTGGCAAGTCGATTGGATCGCTTGGATGTACTCTCACTCTGGTTGGATGTCGTCTGTTTGGATTGCGCTCGGAATCTGGTGCAAGTCGGTGGTTTCTCCTGGTGGATGGGGAATGATCCCCCTTGTGTCACGCGGCATATCGAGATGCACGAACCAGATGTTTGGCAGCAAAAGCTGTCGTATATGGGACGTCGGGCATCTAGCGATGTTCAGTACGAGTAGTTGCGGGGCACACTCGGTGCCTAGGTAGTCAGAATGAGGAATGTAAATGAGCGTCAACAGTCAGGGTGGTTGCCGACTCTGACAACTCTTGTACCTCATCCCCACATGACCATTTATGGATGGATCTCGGGGCTCTTGTCAGAGGGTGGATGGGTTGGTCTTTCTGGAGATAGTGTCACTACCGTAGACAATGGGAGATCTCTGAATGTGAACGAGGCTTTCGCCTGCCCTCAGTCTTTTTTTGCTTGAACTTGGGCCTGTTAGGACTTATGTCACGCCATTCTGCTCACATCCTCGGCTGGGCTCCAGGGGGAGTTTTCCCGGGTTTCTCGGCTTGAAATGAAGGGTCGCTTTTGAAGTCTCGCAATTCCGGCTGTCTTCCTCCCTGTTGTTGGCGGGGCCGAAACAAATTTGTGGTTTTTGTTTTGCTGCCTTGAAACCTGACCTTTGTCCCCTGCGTTACCTGCACCTCTTGCGCACACATTCACCAATTTCTTTCCGCTGTTTGCCTTCTCGTTCCTTCCATATAACCTGGCGATTAGCTCATGAAGGGTTTTTTTCTCTCTCGCAACAGTCTCTTCTCGACCCTGTAAGTGATTGTGGTTTTGAGTACCTAAGCATTCTGCCCAAGGTCAGCACATTCGCTAACATTCAGATTGCGATTGAAAGTTTCCGCAGGACAGTTCGCCAACAGCCGCCATGCTTTCCCGCATTGTCCTGAGCGATGAGGGCGATGTGTGCATCCTGGTGGAGCTCCCGGTCATTGACACTTCGGAGGACAATGACCTCGAATTCCGCTCCCTCCCCGCTGAACCCACGGACGAAAGCGAAGTGTCTCGGTCTGCGGACAGCTCCGATGTTTCGGGTGGGGATGAGCATTCCGACGCCTCTGAGCCTCCCCACGGCAAGACCAACTCCCATCGGGGTTCCGAGCGGGCGCTCCAAGAATACGAGACCGTCGAAGTGGTCGTTGACTCGGCAATTCTGTGCAAAACATCGCCGATGTTTAAAAAGATGTTGAAAGGCCCCTTCAAAGAGGCCAAGGAACTGGCGGACCACAAGGCTGTGTCGGTGCTATACCAGCTTGACCTCACCAAGAACAGCGGCAAAGCAGAGGGCAAAGGCGACGAGGAGGATGACAACGAAGCAGAGAAGGACGGCGAAGCAACTCTCCTGCTTCTGCGTCTTGTCCACTACGACCTGCCAAATACGCCCGAGAGGCTTTCCGTGGAGAGGATGGAGCGGCTCGCAGTAGTATGTGACTACTACCAGTGCACCCATATCCTCAAATACTGTGGTGCAATCTGGGCTAAGGCATGGCTGGAGTTGACTGCCTCCGTCATTGCTTTTACCTGGCCGAAGCCGTGCGAGGACTTGTGCCGTGTCATTGCGTTTACATACGCGGCTGGCCTCTCCAAGGAGTTCAACCTGGCTTGTTGGCTTTTGATCATGCACTATCCCGGCCAGATTGGCGGGGAGCCCATGTGCCCTCCCAAATTCGACATCAAGTTGCTTTCCGACCACCGGCTCCTCCCTAAGAGCGCCCGGATTTGTTGTAAGTTTCGTGTCCCAGATCATGCACCCGCCGAGGGAACTCCTAACAGTTTGATTGCAGGGCACATCGAGCAAGCCCGCAGCATGATACAGAAGACAATCGGCGATCTCATCATTCACCCCTTCACGTACCCCTGGGACTCGATGGGTAAACGATGCTTCCTAGCGGCAAAGTGCCTTGGGGTCTATAGCGAGTTCCTCCAAACCTTGAGCATCTTCCCCTCCTCCCACATCTGGGACTTTACGAGCCTGTACGATGTGACGGACATGGTGGCGTCCAAGTTCAAGTATTTCCCGCCGCTCGAAGTTAAGCATCACGACCATTGCAATTGCAACTCGGACATTTCGCAGGGGATCCATGTGTTTCTCGGCAAGATTCAGGACTTCAAGCAGGACATTATGTGTCTCGACTGCATCAAGACTGATGGAGCTTCCCAGCGGGGCAATACTTGCAAGGTTTCTCACAGATGGTACTACTGCTGCGGGAAGCGTCGCCGCTATGGCGAGCTGGAGATTATCGACATGTTCAAGGTTGACGATTACCCATGAACAAGCTTAGGCAGCTAGTGTTTCCTATGTACTTTTACTCGGACAGTCTCATGCCGTTCGCTCGTTGGCAGTACCGAACTGGTAACATCTCTAGGTAGTAATGCACTCAACAATGGTGTGCTATGACGCCCCAGCCTTTTCTCTCAAGGGCTTTCAAGCCTTTCTACCTGGAATGCTTGCGGAACTCGTTTGTTGCGTCATATTACTCCCTAGAGATTGCACGAAATAGGTACCTTATCAGCATGAATCGCTGGCTTGTCCTAGTTCAACTCTACCATCAGATCAAATACATGCTAGAGCACACTTGTTGGCCCCCACCATTCACCCGCCTCACTGCCCACCTACCTACCTACTAGGCACCCCGATTGACTTTGATATTATATCCCCAATTAGCTCCAACAGGACATCAGTAGCTACTGAAAAGAGCTCCTCGATTCCTTCGTATTGAGGCCGCAGCATGAGGCAAGCTAGACCAGCAAGGCATCCACCTGGGCGGTGATATCATACATGGGGAAGAGGGTTCTGTTCCCCGCGTTCGTGCCTGGGACGATTTGCCCAGCAAAAAACAACTCGACCATGTACAGGCTCTCGCCAATCTGCACCGCAGTCGGCACAATGGCTCCGGGCCCTGCGAACGCCATGTCGTTGGCAACGGTCCCGAGGTGCTCAGCCGCCCGCCAGGTCCCGTCTCTCGACCTCAGCACCACAATGCCCACCGTGTTGATGGCAACCAGCAGGACGGTTCCGTGGTATTTCGGGGGCAGGTAGATGGCGTCCGTGGGGGGTAGGGGCAGATTCGGAGTCCTGGGAACGAGCCGCGGGCGGCCGGTGGCGTCGCGCATGTCGAAGCGGTAGATCTCGCCGCCGTTGCCGCCGTTGTTGTCGTTGGCCAAGAGGATGTCGCCCGTTGCGGCCAGGCCGGAATACCCGCGCGTGGTGGTTACGATGGGGGACGGCAGATACCAGGGCGTCACCCGCCGTCCCTTTTTGTCGATCCGGAGGATGGAAGAGGGGTAGGTGCCCACGACGTAGGTGTTGCCGCGGGCATCGTGCTCGGCCTCCTGGAAGCCGCCGTATGCGCCCTGGCCGGTGGCAGTGAGATTGACGGCCCAGAGCGGCCGGCGCGACGAGGGGTCGTACTTGATCAAAAAATTGTCGCCTGAGACATCCTGGCCGCCCGTGATGAAGGGGTTTGGGCTGTTCATGACGATTGACAACAGCCCGGTTCGCTTATCCCAGGTAAGCCCGCTGGCGTGTACGTCTGGCCGCCCGGTTATGCCTGGGAATTCGACCGTCTCGACCGTCTGTGCTGTGTAGGGGTTGTAAACGGCTACACTAGCGTTGAAGAGGGCGCTGTGTATCCGCCACCGTTAGCTCCCGGCGACGTAGGGTGTCGTCGATCGATCGAGTTAGGCTCACCTGAGGTACAACAAGCAGTGGTCACCATCCCAGTCGGCATTTTCAGGGTACAGCTGAAAGCGGTCGATGATAAACGAGCCACCGCTGAATGGCGGGCAGTGGTTGTGTCCCCGCGGAGTTGCTGGAAGGGTCGCCCAGGCCCTGCGAAAAAGCAAAGAGGAAATGGCAAATATCGTCGTCAGGTGAGACATCGTGAGGTGGTATCTCAGATCGGACGCCAGGGGTTAAAAAAAAATGATGGGAAGCAAGAGCACCAAAAAAAAAAAAAAGCCCGACGTCGCAGGACCATTTATCGGACAGATCTCATTGATCCTGCTTGCGGGGGAGGGCATCAGGTCGTACTCTTCGGCGGGCGGAACCCCACCCCTAGCAGCTGCAGTTTGGGTACAAGCCTTGGGTACCTTGGACAGTTCGGGAGTTCCCCGCGTTTGCGCGCGCAAAAAACCAGGGGGGAAGATGGGGACGTTGCAGCTCATGGAGGTCGAAAAGCGAATTGCGGTTGGGCTCTGGGACCGCCGTAGGCGGCGTCCAGCCCCTTACTATGTAATTTTAAATCCAACGTGCTCCGGGTCCGCCGCGGGCACACCTGGCGTCCGCATTCACTTTCTCCTACTCCATGCATCCCTTCACAGAGCTGTACTAGGCTGCGACATACATCACCATCGCCATCACCAGCGCCAGCTGTGATATAGAAATTTAGAGCCTAAATCATTTGCATTAGTAATTGTTGCAGAGGTGCAGCGGGTGCGCACTGGATTTCTTGTGTTGCGCCTAGTTCCAACTACTTCCTACCTAGTGTTCGTTTTCCATGCCCCTATGGCTGTTCTTCCTTCCGATGCTCTTCGTTCCCCGCGCCAGTAGACGCAACAGCAGCTTCAACCTTTTGGGTCTTCTTGACGCTCCTCCATTCCATCGCCAAGCTTCCAACAAGGGTAAGGGATGATGCGCAGATGCTGACGACGTAGACCCGCGTAATAGCGTGATTCAAGGCTTCCCTGACAGACGGCTGCAGCTGCGGCGGGACCTGGGCTAAAATCTTGGTCGCGCCGGCTTGAATGAGATTCTCCGGATCTAGGCCAGCGCCTGCTGGAAGCAGCTTCTCAAGGTTGGCTATGAGCCTGTTCTCAAAAATAGCCTGCGCGACGGCGACAAACACGGCCGCCCCAAGGGACTGCATGAACGCCATCAACGACGTGGCGATGGGTACATCGTCAATGGGAAGCACGGTCTGCACGGCAATCATGGGCTGCTGCATGCCCATCCCAACAGCGAGACCGGTGAGCGCCTCGTAGCCGAACCACTGGCTGAAGCTAGCATCGACAGTCCACGTCGACATCAAACCCTCTCCGATGGGGGCGAGAATGGAAGCAAGTAACATCAACGGGGCGTCTGCGTCCAGCGGGCTCAGCATCCCAGTCCTTCAACACGCAGGGGGGGGAACTCACAATAGCCAAACACCGTCACCAGAACCCCGGAAATCATGATCATGACAACCATGCCGACGATCAAGGGCAGCAACCGAATGCCCGAGTTCACAGCGCTTACCTGCCGGATCACCTGGTGCCACAGTGGTGTGTAATAAATTAGAATAAATAACGCAGCGCCGTTGAAGAAGGCGTACCACGCCGCGGCGGCGACGCTTCGTTGCGTGATAATCCGTGGCGGCACAATCGCCTTGTCGCTCCTTAGATACTGAAGAACTCCAAAGGCGATACCTAGAGCGCCCGAGACCACGAACAATGCGATGATGCGGCCGTCGTTCCAAGGGTACGTCGAGCCGCCCCACTGCAAAGCCAAGAGCAGACAGACGATGAAAGGGACGAACAGCGCCAGGCTGATCCAGTCGATCTGCTTGGCCTTTGTGAGGAATGGCAGGTTGTCAA
The DNA here is from genome assembly GCA_036250225.1 of Cercophora sp. LCS_1. Classification (NCBI taxonomy): domain Eukaryota; kingdom Fungi; phylum Ascomycota; class Sordariomycetes; order Sordariales; family Lasiosphaeriaceae; genus Cercophora; species Cercophora sp. LCS_1. The sequence goes on from JAPZLL010000046.1 coordinate 262,478, forward strand.
CAGCAGGCCGGCGCGGCGACTTGAAGAAGAAGGCGATGACGAGGGCGGTCACGGCGCCAAACGGCAGGTTGATGTAGAAACACCAGCGCCAGGTCAGACGGTCGGTGAACACGCCGCCGAGAAGAGGGCCGCAGACGGAGGCGATACCAAACATGCCGCCCATGGCGCCCATAAAGATAGGCCGGACCCGGAGCGGGACCGAGTGGGCGATGATGATGAGGGCACCAGGCATCAGGCCCGAGCCGCCCAGGCCGGCGACAGCGCGGCCTATGATCAGGGCTGTGCTGGTTGGGGCGAGGGCGCAAACCAGCGACCCGAGCTCAAAAATGCCGACAGCAGCGAGGAAGACGATCTTGATGGAAAAGTATGAATAGGCACTGCCGTAGAAGAGCTGGAAGGCAGCCGTACATAGCAGGAAGGCTGTTTCGTTTTGGTGAGAATCGCAGCACCGTGAGACTTGCGGGGATGCCTACCGCTGCCGTACCAGCCAATGTCTGAAACACTGCCAAACTCATCCGTAATCTTTGGAACAGCATTGGCAACAATGGTTTGGTCCTGCTTGGGGGTCAGAACAAGAGCCGTACGGGGGCTGGAAAGGGCCGGGCCGGGACTGACCAGAGCAAACAGAAAGACGGCAAAACAGAGCCCGATAGTGATGAGTCCGAGCCCGAGGGGAGTAGGATAATGTAGTTCTGACGATGGCGAAGCGTGCGTTTCCATGTCCACCCGTGAAGGCGGCATTGTAGGGCTGCTGTTGCTGGCCCTGCGCTGTTGGAGCTCGCCCATTGTTCCTTTGACTGAATTTTGGGTGGTCTGATAGCGGCGAGATAAAGCGCAGAATGGAGCGAAACTCTAAATAGATATGCAAGAACATAACGCTACGGTATCCGCTAGCTTGGTTTCCCATTTTATCTTCCACGACCATCCGCGAGCTACGACACCTCCGCAACACGCTGTTGGGATGGCCACACAGGGCAGGGATCGCGTTGCCTACCGAAAAGGGTTTAGCCTACTGGGCCTGGGCCATCCGGCGGACGTCACAAACATGTGATACCTCATAGAACCCGCTTCTCCTGGCTCCAACTCTCTCCATTTCCCATCGCACTGCCTTCCAGAAAAGACTCTTAGTTTCCGAGGGGAAGTCTGCCGATTATTCTTTTTTTTCTTTTTTTTCTTTCTTGTTTTCTTCCAAGGATGAGCTACAACACCGGTCACGGGCTCCGGCCTGTCCCTCGCTCTAAGGGCTGCATCACTTGCATATCTAGGAAGACGCGCTGCGGTTCGTCGGCTTGCATGGGCCGTCGTCATACCAGAGAAACCACTAACAAAATGTCCAGATGGCAGACGGCCCACGTGCCAGGCATGCGAGCGACGCAAGCAAGTCTGCCGGGGCTACCGACGAGGCGAATTCATCTTTATGAATGAAGGGTGGAGGGCCCCCGGCCTGGCTTCCCGCACCCGTGACCCCAAATCCAGCCGGCTGCTTAGCGTCGCTCCCTCCAAGCCGATCACGCAGGATCCTCTCCATGCCTATGTCGCCTTCTTTCTGTCACAGTTCACCCCTGCACCGCCGCCTGAGGCCCGCGTTATGCTCGACCGCATCCGCCGCTCTCTTGGCCGACTGCTCTCCTTCGTCCAGCCGCCGGCGCCAGATGTTCATGGCGATCCCTTGGCCCATGCGGCGGAGGCGCTCGTCATGACCCATTTCGGCAAGCTCAACCTCGTCCCTCAGCTCGTTCACGATAGCGCAGTTCCCTACGTTCGTGCGCTGAAATCGCTTTCAGCCAAACTGGCTGATATCCAGCGCTCCGGCATCGGCTGCATCGAAGAGGAGGACGTGATGCAGCTCATGTTTGCATGTCTGTTCTTGACACTCTGGGAGGTATGCCGACCCAGCGTCTGCAGTCTCTTTTCTTTGCGCCATCGGAGCCCTAACACTTGTTCCTCTGTCAAAAGCTGGCGATGGACCCCCAAGGCACAGCTTGGCAGAAGCACGCCCGCGGCCTGGCCAACATCGTCCAGTGGCGCGGTCCGCAGGGTTTCCAGTCACCACGAAATCTCCAGGTCATAACCTTCATCCGAACTTTCATCGTAAGTGGCAGGCGGGCCGCGCAAGTCGCGTTCCTTGCCGCCCACACACACCACCATGTCGCTGACGAGGAGTCCTAGCTCCTCGAATCTATCTCCTCGAAACAACCAACCTTCCTCTCCCAGCCAGAATGGCAGAGGTTCCGCAATTTCCGTCCTCAGTTCCCGCCTTGGTGCCCCGCTCCGCCAGTCAAAACCACAGCTCGCGACGGGGCCTCCGGCACCGTTGAAACAGGGCCCATGCACTACCTCGACTTCACCTTGGACCACCTCATCATCGTCGCCAACCTCACAGCAGAGTTTGCCGATAGGATGAAGAAGCGAAACGACGCCGCAGACGAGGGTTCGAGACCATCACTGGACGACGAGCCATCCTTGAGACGAATGCAAGCAGAAGGTCTCACGGTCCTCGAGCGGCTGGAGACCGTCCTCGCGCACATGATGGCAAACATTGGCGGGCCCTTCGCGATGAACGAGTCTCGGGACCACGCCAGCGGTACCGAGACGGGTCCTTTCTGGGGGAAGCCGCTCGAATACAACCTCGCCAGCATGTGCCGCACGGCCGCCGTCACGCTCCGTTTATTGATGTGCGATGTCGTTAAAGAGCGGAAGCAGCAGCGCTGGCGGATGGGTTGTGGCGACGCTGACAGTCATGATGCCGAATTGGCGCAGCACCGCGCCGCGCTGATGGCGCATGTCGAGGCTATCGTCAGCCTAATCCCTTACAGCGCAAACGGAGACATCTTCGGCGTGGCTCCGGTGTGCTTTGTACCGACCTTTCGAGCTGCCGGGGTTGTTTTGGAAAGGGAAGCCGAGGCTCTGCGAGCCGAAGGGGTTGATAACGTGGGCGGCGAGGTCGCAAGGTGCGCCAGGATGGACAGGCTGATCCAGAATCACCTAGATTTTGTGGCGAGCAGGAAGATCCCTGTCAAGATAGATATCTAGCAAGATCTCTTTTAGATGAATGCACCCTGCAGATCTGGCTCACGGCTCTACCTCGCTCGCAGTGGTAGCAACATTTGTCTCCCACTACTTGAACAATATTTACGATCTGCATATGCAAAAACTCACAGTCTATCAGCCTTTCGTCTACACATCTGCGGCTCCATCCATTTTAAAGCGCCGTCGGCATTAGGAAGGAAAAGAAGAAAAAAAGATCTCTCCAGGCAATGACCCTGCCTTGACTTCCCGACAAGCCAGCCCGGTCTCCCCGTTTAGGTCTTCTAGAACCCCGACCGACGCAAAAAGTCAAAAGACACCTTGTACCCTGCCGTCGCGTTCGTCGACAGCGTCAACCCGTGTCCGGTCCGCGGCTGGAGATGCACCGCCAGGTCCTTCACCCCGGGATACACCCGCTTGATCATCTCGAGATCGTACACCCCATTGCAGTCCCCATCGCAGTTGCCGTAATCATTCTCCCCGACGACAAACTGCAGCGGGCCCTGAAACTTGGCCCCTTCCTTCCCAAACGCCGTCCCGAGCGACAGGAACTCGCTCACCGCGACGGGCTGCCGGATCCGCCACGCGTAATCCAGCAGTGCCGGCTCAAACGTGCCCTTGCGCAGGAAGCTGAGCTGCACGTTGAACTTGGTGGCCTGCACGAGGTAGCCCGAGCCGTGGTCGGCGAAGAGGGCGCGGTCGTTGTCGCGCGCGAACTCGAAGCCCCACGTTGCGAGGTTGAGGCCGGCTAGGGTGGTGTTGGTGGGTAGAAAGCCCGTGGCAATGACGCCGTCGCTAGATTCCGGGTGGTTCGTGATCAGGCCGACGGTGATGATGGAGCCGAGGGAGTGGCCCACGTGGATGACCTTGCGGGGTTGGTAGTTGGTGAGGTGGCTGTCGGGGCTGCTGCTGCTGCTGCTGCTGCTGCCGGTGAGCTTCTTGGAAGACGCAACCAGTTTGCCTGAGCGGGCGATGGAGGTGAGCTGCCGGAGGATCTCGACTTGGACGTTGGTCTGTACGACATCGTACGCGTCAGGCTTGTCGGAGCGGCCGGTGCCTAGGCGGTCGTAGGTAAAGATGGAGTAGCCTTCGGCGAGAGCGGCGTCGACGTACGAGTAATGTTCTGGATGGATCTCGACGTCCCAGTATCTGCCGCCGTTTCAGTTAGTCGCGCCTATTCCAGTCGACAGCCTTTGAGTAATTAAACAGCGCCAACCTCTTGTCAAAGCCGGCACCGTGGGTGGCCAGCTGAAGGATGTCGGACCTGGCACTCTTGCGAGGGACGCAAAGCTGGCCGTTAATATGGAAGGTTTTCTTGACGGTGATCTGCCCGGCCATGCTCTCGGTCAAGTTGGGGGACGTCCTGGTCGTCTGGTACCTCACCCAATCCACGGCATCGACGTTACTATCGACTCGCGGTTGCAGCCACTTGATAGCTGTGCTATCAACACTGACTGGGACTTCTATCTGGACGCATGGTCGTGGACCGGTTGCTGGCGAGGCCCTGCCTTTCTTGACGGTCAGTGCCGCGATGACGAGTGCGATCAAAATGGACGCCATAGCTTTACAGTAAGCGGATGGTTACTTGATTTTGAGGATGGATGAATGGCTTGATGGATTGTAAATCTGCATACTACGAGGATAGCATCCCCTTTATACATGCCTCCACATGCGTACAGCCTTTGTCATTCTTGATACCTAGGCGACGATGAGGCGCGAAATACGCGCTGACCGGCGTAGCGTCACTTGCCCGGTCTAATTGGAGCTGGGACCTGACCTGGCTTACCTGAGATACGGGATATCGTATCGTGAAGGGTAATTGTCATGCGACTAATAGCGCGTATTCAAGCGCGTACCCAGGTGCGTATCCAGGAGCGTGTCCGTGTCGCGCCTAATCGAGCGCGTATTTGGCGAGTGTAAACCCGGCGCCGCTTTCCCTGTTTAGCTCATTCCCCCTGGTGCTCATCTCATCGGGGCTCGTTGTAACGTAGTCTGTTCAGCTGGCATGGCCCAAATGTAGTAAATTCAGATGTAACCCGTTCCTCAATAGATTTAAAGCTTTAAATCTTATATATTATAAATATAAGATGTTAAACCACTTGACAATTACGCTTTGTGGTACGCTTACGCTCTCTGGAGCGTGTGGGAATCACGTTACCTCTAGAGGATCATCTGCAGCTACATCCAGAAGCCCCCCGGCTTCGTCAGCTACTAGCATCACGAAGGATGCATGTGCACCGTCAGTGTAAAAGACATCGATAGGTATCAATAAATACTTCTAGCCCTTCCGCTTGTTCTTTTTCTCTCAGTCTGGGCTCACGAGAATACCAACCAAGGCCCTAAAACCACGAGAAGAGGCAGAAGGAAATCGGCATGCTCAGCCTCACTTAGCTACTCGATGGATTGCCTTCTCGCAGCAGTGTTTTTGTCAGGGTTTGGGGAGAGGGGTGGCGTGCTTAAATTGCTAGGGGTGGTCCGCGAGGAGTTGATGGATCGGAGGACGTACGGGCAGATTGATTTGTGAATTTTGTTTGCTTGCCCTGTGTTGATGGTTCGGGGATTACTGATGATGTGTTGCAGTTTTGCGGTGTATGGGCGAAAAGGGTAGCTAAATAACCTAGAAGCCAGGCGGGTGGTAGACAGTTGCTGGTATTTTCTACCAAGCATTGAAGCCGTACCGCATTCCAACCTCTCGATTGGTCGGCAGGGTGAGGATGGTTGGCCATGATCAAAGGATTGGCAGCCACACTTACCAAGGACTGGTTACCTCCCAAACGGGCGTCTCCTGCATGCTGTCGCAATCTTACCATTTCGCAAATGTGAGCAGGCTGCATTGACGCAATGCGCACCCCGCATCTTGCGGATGCAAGCACTCTGGGGGGGGGGGGGGAAGCAGCCGAAAACAAACTTGGTATCCCGAGACTGTACCGGTTTCTTCTTCGAATATTTTGGCGCTACTGCACGGCGAGTGGTCCCCGATAGGATGAGTATTTTTGGAACTGCCAGGCATGCAGCAGTCAGGCTCCGGACCCCGTTAGTTGTCCAGCGGTTGCTATCACTGATTGGGGCGAGATTCTAAAGGCCGCAGCAGAGTGTGTGGGACAGATGCAAAAGCGAAGCGTGATGTTGGCTAGGTAATGATAAAGAAAGTGGGGAAATAAGCACCCGACGTTTCAGTGAAAAAAAAACCTGTGCCAGTACACACCACGCTGCCCATCTCTATAGTTTTGATCAATTCTGAGCCCTGTTGACTTCCTGTTGATGATTGATCAGCTTGCAGACGAAGCTTCAAAATGGTAACCGGCGAAGATATTGCAAAGGTCGAGCTCAAGACAGCCACCGATGACCTGAAGACGGCCGTGGACGCGTTCCTAGCCGGCCGGGAAAAGGAGGCGATTGACGCCAGTCAGAAAAGGATCATCGATGCGGCCGAAAAGATCTTGCTAACAGTCAAGCCGCCAGGCCACTGGCAGTGGATGGAGAGGGTGAGACAGATGGGTGTCATTGGCGTCACGCACTTATTTCAGGAATGGGGAGCATTTGACCACATTCCCGCCGAAGGGACCATCTCTTTTGGTGAGCTCGGCCAGAAGCTCGATGCAGAGACATCGTTGGTCGGTAAGCTGCCATTTCCACCCTTTGGGATTGATTGGGCTCAGACCACACCACCTTACTTGTGTCTTTCCCAGAACGTCTCAGCGGAGTCCTCATTTCCACGGGCATGTTGAGGCTCGTCGGGGGGGACGGCGTTGCACACACACCCAACTCTCGTATCTTCCTTCGTGGTAACCCACATGGCGTGGTGTACCGTTTGTGGTATGTACTACCTATTGTTTGACCCCAAGAAGATTGATCCCATGGCGCCACATGGTATCAAGAACAAGTACTTACCACTACTAGCTGGGACAACTGTCTCGTGCCCTACTTCCACATGGCCGATTTCTTCGCCAAGTATGGCCGCAAAGAGCCGCAAGCCCTGAACCACATCCCCGCCACGTTCGCACGCGGCCACCCCGACAAACCATTCTTCGAGGTCCTAGCCAGGGATTCCGCATACTTCCAGCGATTCTCTGATGGAATGGCCACCATTGAAGGCATGTCTCCGGCCGTCACTGCAGGCATGCACGACTTTTCGTGGCTCGTGCAAAAGGCGGAGCAGGAACCTGACCGCACGGTTTTCGTCGATGTCGGAGGCGGGCTCGGCCAGTGCATTCTCACCATCCATCAGGAGTTCCCAGGCATCCCGCTCGACCGTTGCGTCCTGCAAGAGAGGCCTGAAATCATCCAAGTCGTCGAGGCCGCGGCTGATCCCCAGATGGTCAGGGTTCAAAAGGTGGCTATGGACTTCCACGTGGAGCAGCCCAACAAAGGTAAATGTGACCCATTTGCTCCATGTATTACAGATTTTGAGCTCACATCAACCAGGCGCCATGGTGTACTTCATCCGGAGATGCCTCCACAACTATAGCGACACGATCGCTATCAACATCTTGAGAGTTCTGGCCGAGGCCATGGCAGACGATAGCAAGATCCTCATCCAGGAGGACATCAAGGGTGCACCGCCGGATACCGAGACCGCTGTGCTAGACTTCTTGATGTTGACATACGGCGGGAAGGAGAGGACCCGTCAGTGTTGGGAAGATATCGTGGAGAGGGCTGGCTTGAGTATCGTTGCCGTATCTGGGGGTGATGGCCCGTGGCATGGCTTGTTCGTGATCGAGTGCGTCAAGAAGACTTAAACTATCTTGCCGAACCCCGCAATACATATTTCCCTCCATCTCAACTTGACTGCCGCTCCGACACAAACACCTTCAACTTCTGTCTCTCATCTCCGTGATACGCCGTGAAGTAATCAACATAAGTCAGCTCCCCGACATCCTCGGCCGCTACATCTCGGATTCGTCGGAACAAAGTGCCCAAAGTCAGATACAGCTCGCACATTGCGAGGTTCTGGCCAATGCAGCCTCTTGAGCCCCGAGAGAATGGAACAAGACACGTTTTCATAGCCTTGAAGGCTTCCGGATCCGCGTTGACCCAACGCTCGGGTTCGAATACGGTCGGGTTGGGGAAGACGTCGGGGTTCCGGTGCAGGAGGTAGGAGGACATGCCAACAACAGTCTTTTGTTTTTGCTGTGAGTTTGAATTCTTCCCAGGATATTTTTTGCGGTGCAAGGAGGAAGAACTTACCCCTTCGGGAAAATGTAAGCCGTTGAACGTCGCGCCACCGCGTGGGACGACTCGCGGGAGACGACCGATGACGCCGTAGGAGAGTCTGTGACGGGGACGTTAGCCATCGAGTCTTGCGCTTAAGGATACTTGCTAACCTCAACCCCTCTTTCACCACGCCGGTCAAGTACGGCAACCGCTCAAGCTGGCTGAATCTCATGCCGCTAACACTACCATCATCGGGGAATGCCTCGGTTAGCTCGGCCATCAGTTTTGCGTATACCTTGGGATTGGTGATAACATGGTATGCCGCCACTGTCATCGCGTTGCCCGTAGTATCGGATGCAGCAGTGAGAACCGCGAACGCCTCCCCGACCATGTTTTCCACCGAGGGACGCTGATGGCCTGCCAATGATACTTTAACCTCCGGATCCAGCAGGTTGTGAAAGATGGTACGACGTCGAGGCCGAATCCCATTCTCGACGTTGCGATGAATATCCTGAACGATACGTCTCCCCCTCTAATTACATTATTCGTTGCTAGGTCAGCTCAGCCCGTCCCAGCCACCCACCCATCTGAACGGGGCGCTGCCAGAAAAAAAAAACACGTACCTCTTGGCAGTCTAGCATATCGCTCAAGGCCGGACCGAGCCTCCGTACAACCCAAAGCGGCAGGGCCTTCATCACCTTCAACAAAAGTGGAAACTGCTGCATAACCCAAAACGACACTCCAATGTTCATTCCCATGTCTGAGAACCACTGGCCGAGATCAGGAAGATCAAGCTGGTCCCAGCAATCATCAAACGCGTACTCGGTGATCACATCAATCGACACAGCTCGAAACGCAGCATGCAAATCAATGACGTTTCCTTGAGCAAGCCCCTCCTCGACAAGACGACAAAGCTTCTCGACCTTATCACGCACGACCCCTTCAAGCTCGAGCACCGCCCGTCGAGAAAAGAAGGACTCGAGCGGCGCACGGCGGCGGCGGTGGTCTTCGTTGCTGATGGTGGCGAATCCCGAGTACTCATCGCCGGTGCCGCTGTAGAAGACGGGGTCCTTGTAGAACTTGCCACCGATCGCATAGATGGTGTCGTAGTTGGAAGGGTCGCTCAGATGGATCTCGTTGGGCGCGATCCGGACCACCGGACCGTACACCTTGTGCAGCCTTTCAATCTCGAGATAAAAGGTGCCGCCTTTGACGATGTTGAAGTAGAAGGCGTAAAGACGGGTCGCTGCAGCGAGGGTGGGGCCGGGGACGGATGCGAGGGGGTGGAAGAAGATGCGGTAGACGACAAGGCAGGCCGTCCACAGCGCTGTGACGGCTGCAGCTGCGAGGGCCAAGGTTGGAAGGGGTGTGTCAGCCATGGTCGGAGTGGACTTGGTGGTCTCTAGTGCTGTGTGCACCGACCGTACCTAGGTAGGTAGGTAGGCAAATTTAGCTGTCTGGTGACGACTCGCGCGGTCGGGGGTGGACCGACTGCACTTTAAAGTCATGGTTGCCCTGTTCCGGACAGTAAAAATACTCTACCCCCGTTATAGGCATGCGCTGTTCCATCCCTCGTTCAGAGGTAATTGGCAAGCGTGTCGTTTTGGGCCTGGAAGCGCAACCCATGCATTAGCTTGAACGCCTGGAGCCGTTATCATAGGTCCACGAGTTTTGTTGGAGGGCTATGCACCAGCGGTATTGGCCAGCGGGCTGCAGATGTGATGCGGGTGGTACTGCAACAGGCACACCAAATGCACGGTATGCCGGGCGGGGAGGTTTTGAAGAATTCCACATGTCGTTCGATTTCCTTCTCCATTTGGGAAGCGTTGGAAAGTCCTCTGACGCAGCGCGACTTTCACTGTGGCTCAATACACACCCGTTCCCATCAAATTGCGCGTTCCCCTTCAAATCCGAGACTCAGCCGTAACCTAATTAATATTTAATTGTATTTTAAGACCCTATAATTAATGAATAGGGGCGACGGGCTCTAATAAACTTATAAAGTGTAAAAGATTTTAAGGTTTAGCAGTGGTAGTATTTCCCTTCTTTGGTTAAAATATGTTTGAAATTATATAACCTTTGCAGACGTTAGGAGTTTCAGTATATTTACAGTGTAAAACGCTATACAAAACCAAGCACAAACTAAAATCCTCAAGCTTCAAGACAGTACGCCCCCGCCCCCCTTCCTCTGGCACCTCGGGGAGCTGACATACAGCAGAACTCGTCCCAATTGCAGGTTCAGCTGGCTGCGAAACGAAACTTTCATTTCCTCCTGTAGCAACGACAACAACACCCCACACAACCCCCGAGTGTAGCGATGATGTGCGCTATCCTGTCGAACAGAATCATGTCAGCAACTGCACAGAAAGGTTCCCAAGAAACGCTCAAAACACAACGTCCGGAATTCTTACTCACCCAATACCTAAAACCAACAATCCAATTAGGTCCCCCTCATCCTCCCAAAACCACCCCAGCTCCTCCGACGAATACCCGTTGTGGTCCACCCACGCAATTGCCAGCGGCGTGACAGCCCCCATGATGCCCACCGCCGCATCAAAGACAACCGCCCAGCCCCACAATCGATACGTCCCGTAGCAATTCGCTGCCGATGTGATCACCGCAATGGGATCGACAACTAGCGCGACAACAACGGTGCCCACGGCGAGAGAGTAGCGATCTGCAGGGAAGGGGTTTCCGATGGTGGAGAGGACGCCACGCCATTTGACGAGGAAGCGGATGATTACAGACAGGACGGCAATGTCGTATGCTGTGAAGAGGATGCGGAAAACGAGTGTGACCCAGCGGGGATAGAGGAGTTCGTCGGGATTTGCTGCGGGTTCTTCAGAGTTGGAGACCTGGAAGGTCGTTCTCGGTCGGGGGGTAGTGTGGACGCTGGGTGTTGGCGCGGTGGTGGGTTCTGGGTTTGGAAGGCCCATCTTCTGCTCCATTTTTTTTTGTGCTGTCCGCGGTTGATTGAGGAACAAGTTTCCGATGACGAATGCGCCGTGAGGTCCATATAGGTTTGAGTTTTGTGGCTGCTGCCTGGGCTGTCTCGTATTGGTGCGTTCCTATTGCTCAGCCACGTTACGGCGAGCGGCTAATGAAATGGACCTCGTAGCCGGGAGCTGTGCCCCAGGAAAATGGCGCTGTCCCAACACACACCAACAAGCAAATGGATGCACACGGGAATTGTCTTGGCGTTCAGTCAGCGTCAACTACATGCCGCCTCACGCAACTCCTTTTAGGCCGTTTCGAGTATTTCTATGTAGATTTGGTGATGTTAGAGCAACAACACCTAACCAAGTACAGAGTGACTTGGGGGCACCGGAGTGAACCCTGAACAAAGGTAGGTTTGTGATTTTGTACATGGACGCATGCGCATGCATGCACATGTTGATAGAAGTCCTGAGACCGCCGCAAAAGTTCACTCCCTAAAATCCAGGTCCAGAATTCGGGCGGCGACGGCGGGGAAGTGATGAGGAGATGGCAACGGCGTGTCTTGTCTCCAGCGAGGAATTGGTGAGTGGATGTGGAGGTAGTGGTGTTTGATGGGAGAGGAGCCCATCTCTCTTGGTCATGGATAACCTTACATGACGCCTTTCCATTTGTGGGCTCTTGGCATCGAGTGGTCTTGCATGCCCTCCTTTTGGCTAGTTCACCTGGAGACCCCTCTCCCCAATATCCAATATCTGTGCAGTACCTCCACTTGTCGGCTTCCTCTGTTCCAGCACTTCTCTGCGTTGTCCCTTTTCTCTTTTCTATTAGAAACGCTGAATACTTCATAACCTCTCCGGCATTACCTCTCCCACCTTGACACATCAGCATTCTAGCCCAGGACAGGCTACGGGTACATCACAATGCCCTTCCACCTCTCCCTCTCCCAATCAACCTTTGCAACCGCCGTCCTTGCCAGCACGGCGGGCTGCATCGTTGGCCTCAAGCCTCCTAACCCTTCTCCTCCCAATCATGTTGGCCTCCCACCCAGCAGCACCCTCTCTCGCCTCCGTCATTTCATCACGGAAGGCAACCTCAACGACCTCATACTAGCCCCCATCACATTCCTCTCTCTGCACACCGTCGGTCTCGCCCTAGCCGACCCGCCCATCCCCCGCTGGCTTCTCGGCGTGACGACAACCCATCTCAACCCGCGCCGCATCTCGTGGTCCACGGACACGGCCGTGCCCCTCGCGGCCCTCCTCTGCGTCGGCATCCCGCTCCGACTGGTCGCGTACCAGACCCTCGGGGACTCGTTTACGTTCAAGCTTGCGACCCCCAAGAAGGGATTGGTGACGACGGGTATTTATCAGTACCTACAGCACCCGTCATACACGGGCGCTGCGATTATCTTTGTGGCGCCCATGGTGCTGTGGTACCGCGCCGATGGGGCGATGGGGTGCTGGTTGCCGGAAAGGGCGGCGAAGGTGGTGGAGAAGATAGTTGCGCCGGTTCTGGCGGCCGTACTGCTGTCGCTGATGGGATTGAGGGTGAAGGACGAGGAGAGAATGCTACGGGATCGCTTTGGGCAGGAGTGGGAGCAGTGGAGTCAACGGACGGCTCGATTTGTGCCTTGGTTGTGCTAGGGGCCCAGTCATAGGTACCTAAGGTACGCAGCCAACGGAAACGTGAGAAGAATAAAAGATGATCCCATTTTGTCGAACACATCAAGGTACCTAATGTGGCTATCCCTTGCCTGCTGGAAACCGTGACTGGAAATCGGATCACGGCAATTATTGGAAACACACGTACCCGGACCAGAGAAGACAAGCATCGACAACTACCAATGGGCCAAGTATCCGGGTGGTCATCTGATGTCCCCGCCCCAATGTTGTCGGGATGCGGGGCTGCAAAGGTCGTCGGACTCTGCACACAGACATCGGGCCAGGCTCTTCAGGAAATCCCGCAACCGCCATTTGATCCCTGCATCCGGGTCCGCATCCGGCTGCCTTAGCATACGGGAGGGGGGGCTAGGCACGATTCAGAGAGGTTTGCATGTTTGCTGTTCGTGGCACCTCTACCACTAGACAACCCTCAGGTCCAAATGCGCTTAGTGGTTCGGTAGCGAGCATGTACGCCACCAATGGGATGGAATCCCAAGCGTCCATCCCCAATCAGATGGGCTTGGATCAGTGCTTCAATTGCAGAATCTGCAGAGGGCATTGCAGGTGACATAACGCGCCGTTGTCACACTTATCGTGTGCCACTTCCAGAATCAACAGGGTACTTGCAATGAAAATGCAGGTGAGGAGTGCACGGTCATTGCATGCCAGTCCCCCCAGAGAGTGAGATTTGGAAGGGAAAAAAAAAGCCATATATAATCCAAACTGTTGGACAGATCCTTCAGTGTTTTTTTTTTTTTTTTTTTTTTTTTTTGCTTCCACCCCCCAGACTCTAGACTCACTTGTTCAAGTATGTCTGCCAACGATAAGGGCTCAACCAAACACCAAGTCGATGAGACGCTCAGTCCATCTCCGACCTCTGTCTCAAGCGAGGTTGACGACGCATGGAAGTTTCTCAACGCACACTGTGATGCCAACATTGAGGATGAACCCATCGACATGCTGGCTATTCGACGCAAGATCGACTATCGAGTCGTTCCGCTGGGGTTCCTGCTCTACATGATGCAATTTGCCGATAAGCTGGTGATCAATGTGAGTCTGCGTCTCGACAGAAACACCTCGTTGCATTGAGTGGCAGGATACAGGTACCCGACTGACCCAACTGATTTCGCAGTACGCAGGCGTCATGACGATGCGCGAAGACCTTAAGCTGACAGGAAATGACTTTTCCAATCTTGTTACGGCCGTTTATGTCGCTGTTGCCGTGTGGGAACTTCCGACTGGTAAGTTAAGGTACAAGTACCTTCGCTTTGATCTAGCATTCTCCCTCCTATTTCTTGTATCCACCTGACTTGTTATCTTCGTCCCAGTTTACTTCCTACAGCGATTCCCCGTTGCCAAGTACCTCGCCATCAACGCCATCCTATGGGGCATCTCAACAGCCTGCGGCGCGGCAGCCACCTCGTTCCGCACCATGCTGGTGACACGTATCTTCCTCGGCATATTCGAAGCCACCATCAACCCCTCCTTGATGCTGATCGCCGGCCGATGGTACACGAAACCAGAACAAGCGCCTCGCATCTCCTTCTGGCTGTTGGGACTTGGCCTCGGACAGATACTCGGAGGAGCTGTCTCGTACGGCTTCCAGAATCTTTCCAGTGGCGTTACGATTGCGGGTTGGCGCATCATGTTCATCACGCTAGGGCTGTTGACTGTGGTTTTTGGCGCGCTAACGTGGCTGTTTTTGCCCGATAACCCCATGGAGGCGAAGTGGTTGAGCGACAAGGAGAAGGTAGCGCTGTTAAGGCACATTAGCGTGAATCAGACGGGTGTCGAGCATCGAAAGGTACGGGTCGTCGAGATCTGGGAAGCCCTGAGGGATCCACAGGTCTGGCTGATTTGGTTGAGTATTGTGCTGGTAAGGTGTATTTCCAAACAATCGTGGGGCCAATGGGGTGAGGCTGACGTGACAGTAGTTGGCGTGTACGGGCGGTATTACAGTTGCGTATTCGGCAACCCTGATCCGCAATTTGGGATATACCCCGAAGCAAGCCACGCTCCTCAACATGCCGAGCGGTCTCATCAGCATCGCATCCCAAATCATCCCAGGTTGGGGCGTTCGACGAGGTGGTCACAGGTGGGCGTGGGTGCTGGCCACACTCCTACCAGCGCAAGTCACCGTCCCTTCCCTTCTTCCCTTGCAAAACTCCTAATGGTAGCCGCTAATTCATCGTCCTGTGGGTTCAGAATTATCGGCTCAGCATTGATGTCTTTCCTACCGTCCAGCAACAGAGCTGGTGTCTTGGCTGGTATCTATGTTACCAACTTTATCCCTGGTCCCCTCACCGTCTACTGGAACGTAAGCCTTCCCGGTTCCCCTCTTCAGCATCTCACTTCGCCAGTTAAAAAAAGCTAATAAAAACCAAGTGGGCACCCGCCAACGTCGCGGGAGCTACGAAGCGCTCCTTTGTCACGGCCATGATCGGTGCGCTCTCGGCGGTCGGCAGCCTTATCGGCGCACAGAGCTTCCAGGCACGCGACGCCCCCGAGTACAGACCGGCCAAGATCACGGCATTGGCGACCCAGGCGGCCGGAGCGTGCACGACGATTTCGTTGTTCGTATGGTACCTCTTGCAGAACCGAAGCCGTGGCTTGTCTCGTGGGGCGAGAGAGCGGGAAAAGGAGACGGAGAACGCATTCATGACCCCTGAAGTGTGGGCAAGGATGACGGACCGGGAGAATAAGGCATTCATGTACAGTTACTAGACATGTGAGGTCCAAGCGCAACAGGCTCTCCGTCGTGTTGATGGTCACCATGCTCTGGTGCTCCTAGGCTGCCTGAGGAGCGTGGAGGATATAGAATAAAACACTGGACTCTTTTAATGGGTATTAGGTAATCAGTCGGTGTTTGATTCAGAAGAATGGCGCAAGACGAAGAATGAACTGGATAATCACCACGGCCGTATTTTTATTGGGAGAAGTATACGGACTTGGACGCCTGTGGCTATGCTTTTCTAATCTTCGAGGGCCCCCGAACTAGATCATTCTGTGTATGAAGTTTAACCGTTGTAAATATAAGCTATCGAGCTGTAGGCAAGCCGGCCCTTCAAGTCTTCCACCAGGCCTCCCAGACCTGTCCGCACGAGGAGCTCGTAGTCTGGCACGACGTGCCCCATGGCCGACCACTCGTTGAGGTGACCGTTGAGTCATGAGACAGGTATGGCATCACCTCTTTGCCGCGCCCGAGGGTAAAGTCCGGGATGACACCGATGAGGAGCTCCTTGGCTTCTATCCGGAGCAGGCCGTTGGCGTGCGCTATCTCGTCGTCTGGGTGCGAGAGCAGGTGCGCTAACGCGATGTTATTTGCCGTGCCCTTGCGTACAGGTACCGGAGCCTGGACCGTCGATGCTAGGAACTTGATCTTCTGGACGCGGCAAGTCTGGGAAGGCCTGGCGTCCCATCCACGATAAGATAAACTTATCGTGGGCCCCTTTTCGCTGATGTAATCCGTGTAATCCGCTGGCGCCCCACATTCCACCATCAATAAGCGAATTTACCAACAATTGAGGCTCGTGCAAACCCTGAAGACACGATTTTTAGCTTCCTTGGCTGTCAAAACCCCTGTATCTCGATTTCTCAACCGTTACGGTGTTGCCTACGTTGCTTGAGGCTATCTACAAGTTGGTTGAGGGTCCTGCCGGCACGTATTTGCTCTACCTCCGCGATAGCCTCGGCCTCGCTTCTACCCCTGGATATACGCGAAGAAACCTCATCCCAGATTACCTTCCGGCGACAGAATTGCACCCTGATAGTGTTCCCAGGGCGCCAACGGCTTCCCCATTGGCCCTCTAGCTTCTGTATTGCAGGCCGGCCTGCAACGCCTTCTCTCCACTCGCGCCAGACGCCCTCAACTGTGAATAGCTTCGTCAAGCTTGTAAGGATAGGGGGCGCCATCGGCTGGCTAGCTAACACTGGCTCTGGCGAAGGCACTGGGGCCGGTACCGATACTGGTACTGGCGCTGGCGCTGGCGCCCCCAATACCAGGTTTGGGCTGGCCCCCAGGTAGCCGGTAATCGTAAGAGGGACCTTACCAGAAAGGAGGGTATCCAGGATTTTGGTTTCCTGAGCGGCGAACTGGTTGGCCAGTTGGCCAGCCATCTGGTTCGCCAGTTGTTGGCCGGCGTAGAGGATGGCTGAGCGAGTATTTTCTATAAGCCCACAGAGCTCCGGTAAGGCGCATTGTAAAAGGAGGTTTGGGGGTTCTACTATATCGTAACACTGGCCTGTGCTATCTGTGCGAATGCCTCCCATTCTTCGCCGTAAAAGGGGGGGTGAGAAAAGAAGGGTAGAGATGGATACTGAGGCTGTAAAACAGCCAAATCCTGTAGGAGTACTATACGAAGGCGTTTCATAAGCTTGAGGAAGCCATCGCCGGCGAGATCGTCTTGGTCAGGGCCGCCTTGCGCCCACTGGCAGCGGCGCGCGCGCGCCTCGAAACGAGGCTTCCACTCTTTAATCCACGGCCAGATTTGACTCTGTAAAGCAGCCGGAGGATCGTGAACCGCGCGTGTTAAGAAATAGTCGCCTGGCGATTCGGAAAAGCCGGCCACAATACGCATGAATTGGCGCGGTAGGTGTGTAAGGTAGGCCTGGCACAAAACGCTCTGATTCCAACGGCCAGCCTGTGAGATCTGTGCAAGCGAGGTGCTGTAGGTTTCCGCATCTTGTGCTCCAACACGCCGCGGCAGGTGTGTTTTTTTGGCTGTAGATAGGCCAACGGCGCCGAAAACACGCCAGGTATCCTGGAGTTGTGTGCTGTAAGAGAGCTCTTCTTCACGCTTTTGGCCGACGAGAACCTTAATCCTATACCAATCCTGGCGGCAGCGGAACGAAGGAGGCGGCTCGCCGGCAACGTGCCATCGCCAGAAGAATAGTTGTGCCAAGGCGCCCTGGGTGCAAAGAAGAGGATTCTTATGGCGTAAGGATCCCATAAATTCCTTTTTGGCCATCTTGTTCATCTTTCCATCTTGTAAAAGCGATACGAGGCAGCCACACTGCGTAGGGCCTTCGGCAGGGGGGTAATCGAGGAGAGAGAGGTCGGCGATCTCCATCTTTCGGCGGTTCTCTCCGCGCAGGAGGTAGTAATGACCGAAAAGAAGATCAACACGCGTGCGGAGATTCTTTGGCGTGGTGGCTGTACCGTGAAGTAGATGCTCCTGAATCGCAAGCCATTCGGTGGTCGAATATCCGGCCTGGATTCCTTCGGCGCCGCGGTCCTTGAAGCTGGCGCGGTTGAAGCGGTTCCTCTAACGGCCGCACTGTTCCAGAAAGCCACGCACGGCGGCGCCGCGTGGGTTTTCTGTATTCCTACCGCCGTGGGCCACTTGAACACGCCAGAGCTCGATCACGGCGGCGATATACGCATCTACCGTACCCTTGGTAAAGAGCTCGCCTTCCTCAGCATTGCCGGCGGCGGCGGCTATAGTTGACGGCAGTACATAGCCCTCGCGATCGTTGGCCAGCATCCCCGCTGCCTCGGCAACCGATACCCCCATCGTTGTGGCGAGGGCTTCAGCCTCCCGGAGGGTGGCCTGCTCATCAGCCGGCAGTAGTGGCGGCTCCGTATGGCCGTTGCCGCGGCCACGCCGCTTCTTCGGCACCTTGACACGCCGTATGAGGATGTCTTCCTTCAGCCAAGCGGCCAGCTTATCAGGCGTAACGAGCTCGCCATCCGGCCACCTGTAGAGGGTTCCATCCGGCCCCGCGCGCGGCGTGCTGCACCAGGTCCTCCACTCCCGTTGCTTTGAGGCGTAGCTTCTTGTTGTATTCGCAGGCTGTTCGTCCTTTTTCGCCTGCAGGCCGGCCCTCCGCGCCTCCTGAGCGCGCCCTTCGGCGGCCGCGTACGAGCCGTCGGCCATGGTGTGTGTGTGTGTATGTGTGTGATATACAGGCTGGTGGTGATGGCGATGGCGGCGGCGGCGGCGGCGATGGTGACCATTCCAGGGGCGGGGTAAGGCGGCCTTTCGGCGCCCTACAGTGGGTGGTGGCGGTTCCGGTTGCGGAATCAGCGGCCGGCAGCGGACGGCTTCCAGCGGCCGGTAGCGATCGGCTCCAGGCGGTGTTTGATAAGTGGGAAATTCGCTTATCCGCGGCCACTTATCACCGCGCCCGCAGGCGATTACGCGGATTTCAAGGAGAGGGTTATTGGTGGTGGTGGTGGCCGGAAGCGGTTTAGCCGATTACGGCGTAATTGCGCGCCCCCTCGATAAGATAAGCGATGGTGGGGCGATAGCGTTAGCGCTTTCCCCGCCTTTTCCTCTGGCCCTCCAATCCACATCACTGCGAGTCCTTCCGCTCCCACGCACCAATCAATTGTGCATCCTCTCCCATCGCATTTTCCAAGCCTCAATGCAGCGAACCATGGACGACCGATACAAGGATTTCCAGGCGAAAATGGCTGGAAACGAGAGAGCACAGCGCGAGCTCCAACGTCTCCTGGACAACTCGGACAAGATGCCCGAGCAGCAAAGCGCTGCTGAACTTCTCCCCGTGGAGGAGATGGAAGAACGGCTCCAGTACATCAACATGCTGGAGAAGCATTGGCATGACAATTTTGCCCGTTTGTCGCAGAAGCCCAAAGATGCGTACCGTGGCTTCAACGACGCAGAGCTTTCGGGCTTGCTCCATATGGACACGGGTTATTTGCGTAACGCGCTCATGGAGTGGTCTTCTACTGAGTTACTCATTCAAAATATTCAGGGCATTCCAGCTACACTTAAAATTTGTAAGTACCCTGTACCTCTTTATTTTCCAGTCTAACCGCGCCTGCAGTTGCCACCAAGGCACTTTCAGCAGCCGAGGCAGAGGCATTACAAGTAATACCCAAAAAAATACCACCCCTTCGACCCCCCAGCGTATCATCCGCATCGGGCAATGACGACGACGAGAAAGAAGCCACCGAGAAGCGCAGAAGCACCAAGTTGGACAGCTCTGGCAAAGCCCAGAGAAACAACTATTACGCCGAAAAACGGAGGCATCTGGACGGCTATCGGTGCGTGCTCACGGGCATTCGAGATGCACAAGTCTGCCACATTGTCCCCTTTGCCGCCAACGCAACAAAGGACGGAACGGAACGATGGCATAAGGCTATACAGGCCTCAATGCGCCTCTTTGCCCAGGAGAGACCGGGCGTTGATTTTGGCGCTGAAGCCCGTCTTCATTCTCTGTTTGGGTTCGAGCAGGGAGTCAGCGATCGACACTGGAACACCATTTCTCTCACGCCAACCATGCACGACTGGTGGGGCAGAGGATATTTTGGTTTAAAGTACATTGGCACGAATGATGCGAATGTCCAAGACCCCAACGCTGTCGTTACGCTACGAATCCAATTTCACTGGATGCCGTGGAGACGCAGGGAGCCTGGACAGAAACCAGCACCCCTTGGACGAACCAAGGAGGATATTCTTGCCGCCATTCCGACTTCCTGCGGCCAACCTTCGAGTTGGCAAGGGGAGCCTATGGTAGCTATGTCCAGACCGGAGACGGGATTTAATATCGAAACCGGCGATGTTTTCGGCGTCCACATCCCGAGGCGTCACATGGAGAAAATGGTAGAAGCTTTTCGGATGCAGTGGGCTCTGGTTAAGCTTCTTGCCATGGCTGGGGGCGCTGAGGCGGTTGCAGACTACCCTGACGACCCCGAATTCCTGGATGAGGACTGGGAACTCCCTGGTTTCAAAGCCTGGCGTTTGGCGTGCATGGCCGAGTGGGCAGCCGTGGCCGAAGAGGAAAAGCTTGCGGAAGGCTAAGGATTTGAAGGGCAGTCTGCGCAAAGCTAAGGATACCTTGAAGGGTAGAGTGACGTCGTTATTTGTAGTGCCTGGAATTACCCATGGGTACCCATTGAGTCTTGGCGGGTACCCATGGGTTTGTGGTAATCAATGTGGTAATATTAGGGTGGTGATATAATTTGTTTCTAACCATTCTACTAATAAAAATACCTTATTGTCACGACCCAAGTCATGACCTCAAGGGGAAGCACGGACCAACCCCGGACACCAATCAGCGCGGCCCGGAGCACAGCACTCCACCAGGCCCCAGGGGAACCAATGAGAGAGGACCCGAGCAAGGAAGCACCCGGGTCCAGGAGAGGACCCGAACGGGGAAACGCCCGGGTCCAGGGACGGCCAGTGAGAATGGACCCAGGACGGGAGACACCCGGGTCCGTCCCGGACCCGGGGAGGGGAAACCTCGGGTCCAGGGAAACACCGCATGTATATAGATACGATAGTTGTGCCCACAACTGTGTGAGGACTCTTGGATCCTCACGCTAGTAATACATTGTTCTTGAGCACCGCTCAGTGAGACCCATCGTCCGGGACCTTGGAGTCTACGATCTGCTTGACAGTGTACCATCCTTCGAGAGTTGTCCTAGCCTTCACTCAGTCACCTTGCACCCCCCACCTAGAGCATTGGACCCTGTCCGCTCTTACGATCTGTCTTTGCCAAGACCTCCCCTGGAGCACTTGGAGCAGGCCGTAACACTTATATTAAAAATGTTAATATGTTACTTTTTGATGATGTGCAATTTTAAAACAACCTTTTCACCCATTTCCACATTTTAATATTATCTCTGTCACGACCCAGGTCATGACCTCAAGGAGGGCGCACGGGCCACGGTGAGACGCCAATCATAGGAGCACAAGGTGCAAGGGCCCACAAGCCTGAGCAGACCAATCACGATGGACCCGGCGGTGTTGGACCCGAGCCTCGGGTCCCACAGGCTCGGGACCAACCCCGGACCAGTCACGACGGACCCGGC